>UELX01005945.1:0-12119 GCA_900480035.1 Eupelmus urozonus | reverse complement strand
AGTGATATAAATCCGGAAAAGTTAAATATTGCAGTTTTCTCTTACTCATCTCAAATCGAAGGCATATTATAAATACTACAGATGCGTATCTCCTACATAAGATTAAGTATCCCATACATAATAATCAAGGTTATCATAAATAATTCATTTTATGGTAAATGAACATACTTAGCTAACTCATCGGGAAGTAAAAAATGTTGCTTAATATTAGTTACTAAAGAACCAGGGAGATCCTCAACTACTTTAAATACTCTTTTTACATTGTCATACTGCCTACGACAACTTTTTAATGTAACTCCAGTCTTTTCAGAAACTTCTTCCATATCTTTTCTATTCTTGGAGGTAAGTTTTTTGCCAACAAGTTCTCTTGCTACACTATCATTAAACTCGTAATACCTGAAAAATAAGTTATTATTTTATAAAGAAAAGAATAAGTAAGAAAAGAAAAGTTTAAGTACAAGCTCTAACATTTCAATTAACATCTGACTAGTTTGTGGCTCTATCTGAAAAGCCAATTGTTCGCTTGCCAGTTTCGTTGGAGTGTGCAATAACTTCTCAAGAAGAGAATAAGTACGGTAATGGTCCAGAACATCTGAAGCAACCAGTTCGATTGGTGCATTCGTTTGCTGACAAATTCCTCTTTGTTGTAAAATATTAACTGCATCGCTGGCTGTTGATTTCAAGTTGGTTAAATAAAAATAAGTATAGATAATACTAAAAATCAGAATGCTAAATATACTCAAAAGTAAGTTGAAGGTAGGTCAAAATCATTTCCTGAGAACATATAATTTAGTTGATGAACTATAAACTTACATGAATATCCATCTACCCAAAGTTGATAGACTTCAGGATCGACAAGTGTGTAATTACTAATAAATACATCAACTTCTGACAGCATGTTTGAGGTTATGCTTATTCGTAACCATACATCCGCTCATTCGCGTAAAAGAAATACTTGAAAAAAATGCATTTTCGTAACAAAGTTACCGTGATAAAAAGCAGTTAATACTAGAAATGGATTTAAGTGAGCATTGCAAGTGATTAAATCGTTAATGTAAATGCAGATTATTTATAACTTGACACTGCTCCAATTTAAGCAGTAAAATGCACAGCAGACGAGAAAACTGCGTCTGCGCGCGTAAAACTAAGTTATTTAAAGTTAACATGTACCGAATTATAAGAGGTGTTTTACAGGTTTGTTTAGAGGAGGAAATAAACTTTATTTAAAGTGAAAATTTTAAAACTTTTTCCAAGCATTTTTTTTATAAAAAATTATATAACGTTTTTTGGATTATTTTGCTTTTTTAAAGAGAGATACATTTTATATATACTTGAGTCTCTTTTTCAGAAAATATAGTTCTCGCAAATGATGTCTTTCTGTATGTACTTGTATGTATATAGGTGTGTGACAAAATTTTGTTTTTGCCACACCAGTTTCTTGAACGCATTTATTGTATAAGTTAAATTTAACAGATATTGAAGATCTGATCTAACTTTTACGTAGAAAAATTATAGTTTTTTTATAGTATTTATGAAACTAATTTTCTTTTCTTTATTCGAAACTATAAATTGGCTATTTTGTGGCCATTTTATAGCTTATAAATCTACATTACATTTTCTATTTTAAAATTGATCATCAAAAGAGTATTAAATAAAATCAATTCTTAATTTCATTTGTTCTAAAAAGTCAATTAGCCTTTTTTAAGATGATAATAACTTTTCACGGAACTTACCGCCTGCTGTATCAAGATATTAGATATCATTCGATATAGTACCACCGTGTGGATTTAGTCGGGAATAGAGCAGTCGTGAAGCTCGTGCTCACACATGTGAGCTTAAAGATGGTCTGCTATTGGAGCAAAAATCTGATGATGATATTCGATAAAACACACTGCTGGTGTAATCACGATAAGTCACTATGCTACTTTTTAGCTCTGCATACTCCACAGATTTGCGACAAGATCACTGGAATTTGTGTATCCAATCAACTCTAGGGGAGTTTGAGGAGAAAACTTTTCATTATATACCAACACAAAGTAACATTTAGATACATTCTTTTTATAGTACGAGAATTTAAGCTTGAAACCGTCAACTTGATTAGTGATATCACTTATAATTTATTTGTATTGATCTGGGACAAACAATGTACATTCTTCAATAATAATTTTTCTTTTCTTGGGTACTGTTAAAATATTATTTTTATATTAGCCATATTTTTATTATTTATCACCATTTGTAAGTATTGCGAATTTGTTGTGGAAAGAGGGAGACATACATAATTAAAAATAGTTTTAGTTCTATGAGTTCGAAATATTTTTTAAAACAATAAGCTTACAAAAAATACTATATGTCTTGAATTTGATATTTTTTAGATGTATGTATAATTTTGTCAAAAAGACTTTGTAAATTTTATTCTTTTAAAATATTTCCAGATAAACAAGCAAAAAATAAAAATAAAAAAAAGTATAAACAAGCTTCTCTCTTCCTTTCAAATCAAACTTGACAAAAAAACCTATAAGTTGATAATTATTTGAAAGCACGTGCAGCACGAGATTAAGACCATTTGCGTAATAACATATATTTACGGATGCTAACTCATTCAACAGTATTTTTGTGCATAAATAATTTTTGTACATATAGCTATTAATTTCCATATTTACAAACAATATTAAGCGTATAATGACTCAGAAATACTAAAACGCTTTAGACGTTCTGAATTGTAATTGAAAAACACTATTGACACGACATGAAAAACGGACCCCATTTAAAATACTTTCCTCAAAGACGCTTGTGTTTTCATATACATATATGTAATTACGAGCTCTTCTGCGGAGCGCGATACGGTTCCGATCGTGAAAAGGTCAGTGAGATGTTACGTGTTGCGGTATGTGTGTTGCATACGTGTAGCCCGGAGCACGCCGCTTTATCTTCACTAATACATTATTTACATTTTTCCCCGACAATCTCATGCTTAATTAAAGTAATCGCTTTGGACTTTGAAACGAGGAGTCGAAAGCAGGACTGAATTTAACGTAATGGCTTTTGGAAAATTCGCGATTCTTTAATTTCTGGTACTTCCTGATACGTTTTATTTTCAATTGGTTATCTATTGTTAGCGGAATAATTAGGCGTGATGAACTGTAACGATCATCGAATACACTTAAATTGTGTGCAATGAATAATCGTAATTGATTTCTTTAATACAAACTGATTATCATTAAAGGTGTTTATGGTTAATAAAGAATCAAATAGTCAATGTTTTAAAATGTTTTAATTAGTGGTTCAAAATGATATGTAATTATAAAATATAAATTGTACTTATTACATTATCTGCTTTACACATTTATCTAGAGGCGCTGCAAATTGCGCTTTTGCTAATATACACTTAAGTACGCATCTCAAGCGAATGTAAAAGTTTTATCATCGATCATGACAAGTAACAACGTACACAAAACACATGCATTAATTTGCTTGAACCATCGCATTTACTACACATTCTCGTATCATTCTCTTAATTGAGGTTGCAAGTTCAGACGTTGCCCCATTAATTACAATTTTCCTTTGTCAACTCTAAACAACGTAAGGCAATACCTCATTAGGATCAAGTGAATTTGAGAACATTTTTATTAATCAGTTACCTTCTTACCACCTAGTTTTACAATTTTAATAAAGTCACTGTGACGTACCCAAAATTTGTTCACATTGCACGACTAGTTAAAAAAAATATTTTTTTCTTATGTCGTGCAATAAAGAACAAATAAATCGATTAATAATAAGCGCGATATATTTACAAGGTGCCGAAAAAATCGACTACGAAAATCGTTAAAGTTTCCTTTTAGAATTTAAAAAAATTACAACAGAAATCACTTCTCTTGTGCTTGAATGCAAAAAACATTGATTAACAGCTGTTTATGTAGCAGTGAGTTCTCCGATAAAGAAATCGAAGTTGAAACGCTTTAGTTAATTAAATATTGTTTTACTAAAAAATGCTTTACTCTATAAAAATGTATACATGTCATTAAATTTATCCAGAAAGCTTTACTATTTTTTTAATGTCTTTTTAAGTATCAAAAACATTTTTTTAATTTGATTTTTCTTCAAAAGGATTGATCATTGATCCGTGTGCAATTAAATTAATTTTAAAAAATCCAAAAATTTATTTTGGCACTCGTAAGATGAAGTAAATGAAGTGATGTGTAAAAAATGTTAATTAATAATTAAATTAGATTTTAGTAATAAATACATTGTATGTTATACGATACGTTCTAAACGTTAACTTTCTAAAAATTTAATGCGTTGCTTTTCAACAAATATGTTGCTGAAAATGTTTAGAGTAATGCATTTAAAATTTGCTATTGTGTAATTTAATTAAGTAAAAATAAAAAACAAAGTTAATCTTATTTATAAAATGGATAAAAAATATTTATAGAAATTTTACAAACTATATCTAGATGCAAGCATTATTTAGAAATGCTTTAAAAAAATTTTAACGCTGCAACGTGAACTATCATCTTTTTTTAATATTTATTTGCGTATTTATTAAATGCTTTTTGTGCATACATTAGAATGGATATTCACGTTGCAGGAATATTAAGATAAATACTGTTTTGTCAGGGACACAGGAATTTAATCAATGATTCTCCTTTAATAAAAAAATAAAGAAAATACTTTAGAAAAATAAATATTTTATTTCTTTTTATTACATAAAATAATTATTTTGATAATTGAAGATTTTAATTAAATTAAAGAAGATCATTGATTATTTTAGATACCGATTTAACTGTTTACATTAGAATATGGTTCCTTATATGCATTCTTATGTCCCATGTATTTGTACATTTATTAAAAATCCGTAAACTTGTGGACGAAAGCTATTATCGAGTGTAATAAAAAACCACAAGTACAATAGTTTTGCTGAAATGCATTTTTCTATAGTCTAAACTTATATTAGCTTGCTGGCAGGAAAAGACTATAATATTTTAAGAAAATTCTAATAATTCATTGCCAACTGAGAACTACAAAAAATCGCGAAAATTCTTTATTATTAAAGAATTTAATTAATTATTCGTGTAAATCATCAATTCACAAAATCAAAATTTAGGTCCTTTTAAAATTAAAATTCTCAATAGGCCACGAAATTCTAATAGCTTTCCAGTAGTCTCTATCGCATTTGCGAATACAAAAAAGAAAAAGAAAAAAAAATAATAAATGAAAAGATAAACCCGTGTCGAAATCACTTTAACAAAAACTCCACAATAATCGGCAGTGGCCACGCTTAGCAGGACGACGGGCTCGTTTTCGATCGTCAATTGGCCAGAAGGTTGCTCTACACGTCGTCCGGCAATCTGGATCACATGCAGCCGCATGCCTCGACCACCATGTTAGGCAGAGTCTTCTGCGTGATCGTGTTGTTCGAGTCGACGTAGAGCAGCTGGATCGGCGACAGCTGCGTCGGCGAGCAGCAGGGGACTATCTCGTTCCTCCGATGAAAGGCTTTGCCGCGTGCCAACAACTTCTGCAAAACGCAAACGTCACGGGTTTTTTTATCTGATGGATTGAATTTTTTGCGATTCGCTTCTGATTTATTTTCGTCGTTTTCTATATGTGTCCGTTAACGCGTAATTATGTAATTACGTTTTTTTCTTGTCGTTCAAAAAAAATTTGATATGAGAAAACGCTTGAGTACGGTAACCGAGTTGCTTAAGATTTTGCGCTTCGGATGAACTTTTATGTATTTAACGTAATCGTTAAGATAAGGGGAGAAGCTGTATTAGCAGGATTTTATTTTTATCTCGGTGTGTAGAAATGCATAAGCTTGGCGAAAGTTTTTATCTGAAAAGTGAGCTATCTTTTAAAAACTTTGATATTTTCTGAAGATTACGACGCGGAAAATACTTTGGCGACTCAAGTTTCCCGATCATTTAATATTCAATATTACGAATAACGAGAAAATGATAAATATGTGTTTTATCCGACTAAAATAAGTTCTGTTTTTTAATAAAGCTAGTTATCGCAGAATTCTACGTAGTATATTCCAAACAGAAAACATTATTTTAGAACACAAACTATTCAAGCTGTTAATTTTAAAGCGGTTTTTTTAAACAGTTTCTCACTTTTACATAAATCAACTCCCATCTATAGACAATCCTGCAATTCCGCCAACCATCTAAAAACACACGCCCACGAACAGCAACAATCAAAACCACACTCTCTATTCATACATTCAAAATTCTTACATTCAAAAACTTTAGCAAGTATCCATCCAAACTACACAGCTACTCTCCCCAGAGACTCGGGGAGCTCTATATATATCCGCGCACATCATCCTGGTATCGCTATTAACGCGCCAGCCGCGTATATAGCCTCCTCCTGGAGGCGACAAGGTAGCTCCGTTTCTCGTACTTACGTTGTTATACACGCGGCTACGATGTTGTCTTGGCCGCTGTGTGAGTGTGTACGCGCGTGCGTGTGCGTCTAACATAACAGCGCCTCTCGTCTCTCATTAATCACGCCCAAAACATGACGCGTGTCATACGTCAGCCCCCGAATATTCATTAAGTCGTGCTCGCGCGTTATGCGTGGAGGAGTGCGTTACGCGCTATCTAATGCATTTGCGGCTGCTCTCGCGTATGTTATGTCTATATGCAGAAGGAGCGACTCGAGTACATGTTATGTTATACCCGAGGGCGGAGTCTGTGTTTTTATTGCGCCTAGGTTATATGATGTCGAGATTTCGCGTATTGTTGGGGGAATATAAAGCGGGCTATTTTGTTTTCTATGTTTAATCTTGATAATTTTAATTGATAAGTATGACTGATTTCAAATTACGAAAGTTTCTCTTTTTTCGCGTGTACGAGCTGACGCGAAAATGCAATGTTATAGAATTTCTTGAGAACATCTTACTAAAATAATTTTTAATTGCATTATTCCTAAACGTCAAAAAAATCTCTTACACGAATCTGATTCCTAACAACACCATCGATGCTAACATTCACGAGCCAATCTCAATCTCACTTTCTCACCTCTCAGTCGTTAAACAAGCTCCCGGAATAAAAAACACAGAACCTACCCTGATAACATCGTTGTGATGCGTACCGCTCATGGTGAGCGATACGGCAGTGGAGCAGGACCCCCTGCAGAAGTATGCATGATAACCACTCGGATGTAGTATCCAATCGCTCCAGCCAATGTCCTCAAAGCTGATATAAAGCTCGTCTCTGCAGCATTCCTTCATGTCTGGTTGACAATTCGAGTTACGCTTGGGCCTATAGCGCTGTGGCAGTGGAGTCGTTTGAATAACTAGGAATGGCTTTAGTCTCTTCTCCATTGAGACCGGCGCGTTGTTGCGTTCTATCGTGCAGGTGCTACAGGCTATCTGAATCGAGTGGTTAAGCCGCTGCTTCTCCACCCATTTGCGAACCGCGAAGCCCACGTCGGTCTTCACCCAGCCCTCTGCGAGGAAAGACAGGTTTTCGAAATTTCTTCTTTTTTTAGGATGGTTTGTTTAATAGTGAATTATTTACGGAATTATTTTTGTAGTTATGATTTATGTAGTATGAATTTTTTAAGCTTTCAAGATGAATTCGGCTTTTTATCGGTAGTACGTAAATTTAGAAACGTTTAGGCATGATGAAATTTACATATTTTTTGTTGCGTAAATCTATAGTGCAATATTTTGAGTAAATTGTAATATGGGAGAAAGTTCAATAATGTATGCGAATATATAGAAATAGATAATTTTTTCTTCCAAGATTATCACAATGTAAACAATTTTGGATAATATCTAATTTTTTCCACGAATTATTGCGAAAATAAATGGTGAATTAAGTAATATGACGATACTCTCAAACGGAAGCTTTAGTGATAAAGTTTTTTTCATCATAAACGAATTACATCTTAGTTTGTTAAAATCTACTTAATCTTACATCTTCAACTAAGTAGCGATCCTCTTAGGTTACATCATTCTACACTTTAATTAGTGTATTACGACACGATTTAAGCTAATTTAAAGATGTAAAAGCAGAACTTTAGAGGTAGACTATTTTTATAAACTGCATTATTACTTTGATCAAACAATTAACTAATTTTTAATAACGCAGTAATTACAAGCTTGCTAAAAAAAATAAAAAAACTTTATTGAAAAGTGAATCAGTGATCAACTTCTTTTTTAATAAACAAGCAGTCAAAGATCGAAACCAGGGCAATGAGCATTGGCACTGATTTTCGAAACAAACTTTGTAAGCGAGAAAGGGAAAGACGTGGGGGTCTTTATCTGGCGGACTCTGTTCCGCGGGATGATTCACTAATCAGGACCGAGCGGTTGCTCACCTACAAGCTTGTGTAAACAGCAACAGAAAAATCGCACCGAGTTTGTTTTTATCTTCCATATTTGCTATCCTTGCAATTATTTATCGTTAAATAAGGGTATATTAAGAATTCGATTAAAATGAGATACCTGTGTGAATAATGTGGAAAAAAATGTACAAAATGTACTTTAGTACAGGATGGTACTTAGATTTTTTTAATTCCTTATAGGTGCCCATGAAATTATTGCTACTATTACAAGGCATGTTTGAAACTGAATAGTAATAGCACTTTCATTTAAAAAGTATAATCCCGTCTCTTGATAATTTTCAATAATAAATCTTGACGTTTAAAAACATTTTTTTCTTCTCAATTAAGCTGTACTTGAGTCGTTAAAAGAAAGTTTGTAATAAAAAAGAGATAATAGTCGCTTAACAAATGCCACCAAAAAATCAGTTAGCTACCTAAAAAACAATAAAGTTTAATTTCCTGGTAGAAATTGATCATATTCTGGTCAGATTTTCTGGTCAACAAACGTTAAAATATCACTTATCTAGAAATTCCGTTCATTTTAATAATAAGAGTAATTTTAAAATTTGTTAACCAGGAATTTTGCCCAGAATACGGCCAATTTTCTACCAGGGTTCTTATGCTTCCGTATTAGAGTTCATATTACAAGTAATTGATGATAAATGAAACAATAAACTTTTCTATAAACAAGATGCACATGAATGACCTTGAAATGATAGAAGATAGAAAACTTTAGACATACCTGTTACAGTAGTTTCAAAAATTGCCATGATGGTGTTTTTCTCAAAGCTGCCTCGTTGGTCCCAGTGATCAAGCTCTGAGAGCACGAAGGTCTGATTAAAACTGTCATTTTTGTCTTCCAATTTATAGAACCAAAGCTCGGCTGAGGTCACCGCGACGAACTGCATCTCGTTTGGCAGGAAAAACGTGAAGCATGCAGCGGGATTGAAGCCCGTTATATGATTCGAGCTCTGACGACACTTTTTTGAGGTACCTACAATATTTTGAAAGGAGGCTTTTATAAGATAAATATGAATAGATTCTTGTTGGTTTATTTCATGTTTTATAATTTATTATACGAGGGAAAAATTTGTTTTTGAAAAAAATTACTTTTTTATAGAGTGGAAACAGGATGTAAAAATCATAAAATTATCAAACGTTTTAGAAAATTTTACTAGATTTATAGTAAATTTTCTATAATAATTTTTTGAAAAAATAATTCTTTTTGTAAGAACTTATAGAGATTGTAGCGTATTTAAAATAATGACGATGTAAATATGACAATGCCAAAGAATTAATAAGGTCTCATTGTTTCATTATACATATTTTGAACCATCACACATGAAATTACATTCTTGGGAAAACGCTTAACGTCTGAACTTTGAGCTTGCCCTCGCAATTTGCTGTGTTTCGACTTTACAAATGTATTTCTCAGTTAATTTTATTTTTTCTGATTGGTGAGAATTTAATCATGCAGTTTGCTCTTAGTTTTACTTCTTTTAAATACATACTCATTGTGAAAACATTGCAATCGGTTTTACGTAAATAAATCGAGATATACAATATTATTTAGAATTGTTGCAGCAATGTTATTCCTAAATATTATGCAACTATTGAAAAGATCATAAAGTATACCATTTTTCTTTGAAAATATAAATTTATAACCCTTACTCCAAATAGGTATCTTGGCAAATGAGAGCTTCAATTTAAAAAATTGAACTCTTTAAATATATTTGAAATTTCTTAATTGATGATGAAATCTAACTAGTTAACTGTTATATTTCAAAGAAACAATTGTGAGACCGTTGCTGAAACCTTGAAAATTAATTGTCTTGCAAGATTGTGGTTGATAATAATTTTGTCAGTTCCAGATTGATTGTAAAGAATTAATTAGTATTTAATGTATAACGTTTTAGATAATATAATTTCATGAGACATCAAAATATTTATAACTTTTCCATTCTTGCAAGAAATTATATAAATTAATATTTTTTCTGATAACTCTAATTTTCGAAATTGATTTAAAATCAGCTTTAGTGCAAAATAATTAAAATGTCCATCACGGATGTTTATTTACTCTTGGCAACTCAGCGATATGAGCAGATTCATTTTCACATGCTTATAAGTAAGGCGGAACTTGATGTGATGCCGTAAATTTCGCATCTTAACGCAACAAGAGCAAAAAACAGATAATGAACTAAATTAGTCCAAATGTTTTGTTCCGCTTAGAGTAAACGTAATAATAAATTTACCAATTACAAGCAATTATTACGTAAAAGAAGTAATGGATTTTAATATGAAAATTTTAATTCTTACTCAGATTTCCATTAAAGCTTATTATTAGTATTAAATTATTTTTAAAAATAAGTTAAAATAAGAATATTTTGCATGTGTCCGCATAAGTAGAAAAAGGTAGATTGGGTCAGACGCGTTTAAAAATATTTTTTTATTTTTTTATCTCTGCTTTAATAATAATTTTCAAAAAATAGTATATTATACTCAAAATATCAAAATAGTACTTTATACTAGTTGTTTATTAAAATGAAAAATGCTAACCCTGCTATATTGTTTATATTTCTTTAATTTCCTTTTATTTATAAGATTTGAAAATTTTTCAAAGAAATTCGATCCTGAATTGACTGGCTAAAAAGGATTTTGTGATTTTAGTAGAGCAACGATTTGCTAATATTGCATGTAAGAAACTTGAAGCTGTCCATACTCAAATGTGAGATGCAACAAGATATCCATGAAACGGAGTATTTGCTTTTCAGGGATCTTGGATTTTCTCCGAATGTGCAACGATGTGTAATGAATGTAAATTCTTATTTGATAATCTAATAAATATTATTCATTTTTATGTTATTAACTAATTATATAAATAAAAGGTAGAAATTATGGATATGAATTATTCTATTGTAAACCGTTTTAAGAAAATAGTGAAAGAAATAGTGACAAATGTATATGATTATAAGATTTTTTTTTTCATTTTTGTGGTATTAAAAGTATTTCTCTTTTCTTCTTACTTCTTTCTTTTCATGAGTACATTGATTTTTATTGCCGTCAAAGTATTGACTGAGTATTCAGCTATTTATTTTTAATACATTTTTGCATTGTTTTCTGCTTTCTAGAAAGTTTTCTACTAGACCAGTTAAAAATATTTTAATTTTATACTATAAAAAATATATTTACTTTAAGAATATTCTCTAACAAAACAGTATATTAAAAAAATAATTATATTATTTTAAAAAACGATCTATAGTTATTAACATAAGAAGTATATTTTGAATTAAAATTTAAAAGGTGTTTAGTCGATTTTATTTGTATTATATTATGTTCCTGATATTAAGAAGTATATCCAATATTTACAAAAAAGTATAGTGAGTTAATACAAACTTCAAAATCAATTAATTTAATCTAATAAGGAAACATTTTAATTTGTAGTTTACAGATTTCTTAAAAACACTTTTGTAGTTTGTTCTATAGATCGTATAATCGAGAAAAAATTACAAGTTAGATTACTTAAATCATTTCTATTTAGTCACAGTAGAATTATATTAACTTTTACCAAATTTTCAAATGACTCACCAGGAGAGTGCCACACCTTCGGGTCTCAGATCTTAATTAAACTTTGGGATGTGTTTTAAGGTGCTAAAAAATGAACAAAGCCGCAGCTATACGGTCTAACGCTTCGAAAAACTCAAGTTATTGACGTTTGTAGTCTTATTTTAAGGCTAATATGAAAAAAGAGTTTCTCCTTGAAGTGCGACTAATTTAGTCTAGACATG
>UELX01005944.1:0-12121 GCA_900480035.1 Eupelmus urozonus | reverse complement strand
CCAGTAAAACCTAATGAAAGCACACAGCCACCAATCAGTTTGATAAGAATGCATTTTTTTTATTTATAAATATCGTATAAGACATTATAAAATTTACTTTCATCACCTATTAATGGAAATATAATTTTAAAAAATTGTAAGAAATTATAAGTTTTTGTAAGTTTCTGTAAGTTTTTGTAATTTTTTGTAAGAAGTGTCCGAAATCGATGCGAAAGTTGCAGAAACTTACAGAAAGTTACAGAAATTTACAGAAACTTATAAAAACTTACAGGAAACTTTTTTGATATTTTAAATAAAGAATTAAAAAAAAAATCAATATATCTTATGATTTTCTTGGTGCAAGTTATCAATATTATTTTGTGGTGTGTTGATTTCAGATATATTAATGTATATCTGATATATATTCATGACTCAAGTATTTTTAATTCTTTAAAGTTAATGTAACTTCTTCATTTATCATTTAATTATTTACGTCAAAATTACATGTTTTGATCAATTATTCTTATTTAGCAGCTCTAAATTAAATATTTGAAATTGTTAGTACATTTTTCCTTACGAGAATATTTATTTTTTTAATATTAACATACTAACTACTCTCTCAGTGACTAATTTTCCACCCTGTTCTTTAGGTACCATAATTCAAACTTAGGGCCAGTTAATATAAAAAAAAATGTTTAAAAACTATTTCATAGATACCCTCTTATCATATAGATCTTAAACAGTTCCCTAATGAAGTACATTTACAATGACTTTATATTTTCTATAAAGATTTTACTTTTTTAAAAAAATTAAAATTATCAAACTGTAACAAGTCTCTGTCTACCAAAGTTATGTGCATTTCCAATATTTAAAGTGATATTGATTTTCATTCAATTAAGATATTAAAAGACATCAATATTCACAATCGATTCAGATAATATGATATATATTTTCACAATTAAATGTCAAAAATTATACGATACTATATATATATATATATATGACAATACGGCATGGCGTTTATCCTCGCTTCGCTCGGGCGTTAAGCTCTGTACTATACAATACAAGTTTTGGCAAGAGTATCGTAATAGTATATTATGTGCCAAAGGCGATGAGCAGAAATTTATACGATGCTGTAACGACACGACGGCATAAGAGTTCGTGGTACATACAGTAATTTACGTTACGCGAGCATTGATTTTCGGGATTTGTTGAGCATCAAAATTGGGGGGAAGTGATAATTTTTAGACTCGGAAACCAAAAACGTATTAATTAATGATTAAAAGAATATGTACACGCACGTACTCATGCACACAGTCACACGCACAGATACATCATGCACGTATATATTTCGCCGTGTATAAGAATCGAGGACTCCCTCTATCTCCTAAACTAGCCGTTATTTCGAGGGGTTTAACGTTATTATTCGAAATTATAACATTGTTTTCCTCGATTTGACGTTGTTTTCTTGATATTTTGCTATGTTTTTACTTAATTTATGAATTATCCCGCTTTATCGTCGATACTAGCTGTTATTTTGATATGTTTAACGTTATGTCTTCAATTTTATACGTTATTTTTCGACATTCTTACGTTATTTTATAAGCGTGACATAAATATGGATTTATACCATAGAGAGCCATAAAATATATAATAAGCTGTTATTTGCATTTTTATTGCAATACTTAAACAATAAAAAGTAAATGTGGATTAACAAATTTTTTTGGATATTTGACTTGCTGTCTTGTATATATTTTTACAGATAAATTACAATAACTTGATAAATAAACCAAAACTCTTAAGAGGAAAAATTACAAAAAACGTTCTTTGTTTTATTAACCTTGGCATTATTGATAAAAATTAATTGTTCGTATACATTTTCAAATTTCCACGATCTGATATGCAAAGACAATGTTCTTCTCTATTGTTTAAATCAAAATTGAAGTCATTTTGTTAAAAATTAAACTCAAAAAATGCGGAAAGGCGGAATTAATAATTTATCCCTAGAAATATCTAGGGTGAAATTCTTTGTTGTGAAAAATAAGAATGCTATTAAAAAAGCCTATGTAAACAGCTACTCCTAGCAATTCAACATTCAGCATTTACATAATAGTATGTTAATGTCACTGATACAATTCTTGTTTTTTACAGCTGCCTATATATTGCTCAATATATTCACTTTTTTATAAACCATGCAATTCAATAAACAAGCAAAAAAGGAAACATATAAACAATTTTTATTGCCAAATTACAATGAAAGGCAAGTTTCTCGATGGACAAGGTGGCGGAGAAAAAAAACCTTAGAAACAAACAGTTATTCCGAAGGTATATTTTCAACACGATACATAAAAGTCAGAATTCATGTTCAATTATAATTTAATTCATCAGCAGAATTATTTAATCCATCTATGTAAAAGACTCATAGTATAATATAAAATATCTTAATGCTAAAAGTTTATTGTGTCTCCGCAGTCAAGTACTATATAATTAAAAATTACGTCTCGTACCATATGTAATTCAATATATAAAAAATAAGAAATGTTGATAAAAAATCTGTCAAAGCAATAATGCTTAATAATTATATCGAATAAAAAATAATAAAACTATTTACTTTTTAAACAATCACCTGAAAAGACATGTTTTTGATAAATATTCGTGAAACTTCTACCGTAAGAGAAAACGATTCTAGTGCAAAAGTTATGTTATATTTAAAAATGTATGCACCATTTTTATTTGAGCTGCACATTTGAAATAAAATTTATTCCGACGGTGTATGTATAATAGCATGAAGCATAAATACTTGACAATTTTTAACTTTTAATTATACATTATATTACAATGACTCATTTATAGATGAATTAAACTGTTTTATCAAGAAGTAATCACATAAATATATATGTAGATCCTATGGAAATGTTCGTAGCAAATTTTCTGACTTTTGTAAGAAAAATACTCTTTGTACAATTACGAATCCCTGAAAATTAAGAAAATTGACTTTATTATCTATTTACTCAATACAACAAAAGCATATGATTAAAAGTTAGTTAAAATGTTGTAAATATTAAGAAAATCACTAAAACAAAATTTCGAGCTTTAGCCTAATCTTAAATTTGAAAATGATATTTTGGGTTGTTAAAAATTGCAACTTAACGGTATGTTTTAGCCGTACAACATGCAGCAACCTTCTCTTATTTCAGAATTTTTAGATTTTTCTTAGAAAGTATTAGTTTTGTAAAGAATCTATTATATACATTGGCACCCTATTAGAAGTAGTCAGAGGACTTAGCTGATATGATAAGAAGTACACAAATGTTTAAATATAAACATAAATCGTGAGCGTACTATACGCTACGGCATCCTTTTGACCGTGATGTGATTTAACGATTATATTCAATGTGATAAAAAAATTTTCATACTTGTATTTGTAAATAATTTCAAGTTGTATAAAGAATCCTTCCTCACAAGTCAGAAAAAATTAAACTTGCCATATATCTACACACACACACGCACATACACATACGCGCGCACACACACACACACGTGCAAACACATCTTATTTGTTTTTTACAGTATTTTGTCACAGCATGTCTTTGTCACATTTTGTTGCAGCATGTCGTTACACTTGCATACATTTTTATTCCCACTTTAACGATAATGGCTACGTATTTGTTGAAAAAAGCGCGCTTAAAGTGACATATTATTGCTGAAAATCTCGAGGAAAATAATGGGCCACTATTTCCTTTTTAAGCTATTGTATTTCCTTGCTAGCATTTTTATTATAAAAATAAAATTATTATTGAAAATAAGATCACGCGCTTTTCAAAACACTTGGAGGCCTCAGTTAAGGTGGAAATAAACTATTACGTGCACCTCAGAAGTAAAGTCGATTATTCCCTCGGTTCATTGATTTCTGTCCTCGTTTCGCTCGAGCAGCAAACCACCCTCGGGAATAATGTGCGACTTTCCTCCCTTGGTGCACAATGTACTATTTTCATCAGTTTGCCAATATTATAAATTAATTTGTTATTCATATTTTCTAAACAGTATCAACAAACAATACAGAACAAATAACATCGAGAAGAATATTAGAAAAAGAAAATAATTTTTTTGATAATGAAAATTGTAGTCAAGAAAGTAATATATTACATAATATTATAAAATTAAATAATCCAGGAATAAATCATTTTACTGAGAACCAAGATAACAATAATCATTTATTTATGAAACATGAAGAAATGAAAAGAAAAACATCCATTACTAACTCTTCTGCTGATGATTCTGGCGAAAGTAGTGATTCTTCTTCTGAAGACAACTCAGAAATAGAATTCGATGGCCATAGTAGTGATTCTTCTTCTGAAGAAAACTCAGAAATAGAATTCGATAATTTATTATTTGCGAAAAGTACAGAATGTGATCAAACATTTTCTACAAAAAATAATAGTAATAAAAAAAAGGAACGGATTATGTTCCCTTCAAGCAACTTGACTGTCTCTGATGTGATACTGATGATTCAGGCAATCACAATAAAATTTAATCATACCAAAGAAGAACAAAACGCATTATTAAAATTTGTGAAAGAGTTAGCTGGTCCGGAATTTGATACATGGAACTATAGCCCGTACATGTTATCAAAAGCTTCTGCCCCGCCGAAAGAAAAAATGAAAAAACATTATTATTGTACCACATGTAACCGTATTCTCAGTGAAATGCTATTATCAGAAAAGAAAAAAACTTCAATACAGTGTGAAGTTTGCCAAAAAGAATTTGAAATCACCTCCCAAAGTTCTAATTACTTTGTGTCACTCAGTGCTAGATATCAAATAGAAAAATTACTAAACCGAAAGAATATACAACAATCAATTTTTCAGTGGAGTAAACACGCAAGTATTTGTAAAGAAAATGTTATTAGTGATATTATTGATTCAGAATTGTACAAAAAGAATATTAATTCGTCTGATACACTGTCATTCAATTTTAGTACAGATGGCGCTCAGTTATTTAAAAGCGCAAAAAAGGCATTATGGCCACTACAATTACACCTTAATTTTTTATCTGGTAAAGATCGGTTCAAGCATCCGATTATTGTAGCACTGTGGCAGACAGAGAAGGAACCTACACCACAATTTATGGATCTTTACATGTCTGTTCTAAAAAAAGAATGTGATGATTTGCTTGAGAATGGCATTGAAATAAAAAATTATCAGACAGGAGCTACATCTGTTAAAAAACTCGTTCCTTTTTGTTGTTGTGTTGATAGTGTCACGAGACCAATAATGCAAAATAGGATTCAGTTTAACGGCTATTTTGGCTGTAGCTGGTGCTACCACCGAGGCAAACATGCTCATGGTTCCATGCGCTACCCACTACTTGAAAATGATTCAGAACTAAGAACACATAAGAAACATTTAGAGCACGTTAATGAAACGACACGTTTAAAAAAAAAATCCATATTGGGAGTTAAAGGCAAGTCAATTCTACTAGAATTTAAGAACTTTGATATTGTTTGGAGCTTATCTGCAGACTATATGCATGGAAGTTTGATGGGGGCTACAAAACAGTTATATAACAGTTTCGATAAATACTTATCAAAAGAAAATAAAAAAATATTGATTAAGAGAATGTCTATTATTAAATTAACTCGAGACTTGCAACGTGCTTTGCGGCCTTTAAATCTTGTGAAAAAGTATAAAGCCTTAGAATGGGAAATTTGGCTATTATATGTTAGCGTTCCCTGTTTACAAGGCATATTACCTGAAAAAATGTTTCATTCTTATTTACTTTTCGTATATAGTATTTATACTTTATTGAAAGATTCCATAACCCAACAAGAAATTAATGATTGTGAATATAAACTTTTACAATTTGTTGGTGAATGTGAAATTTTTTATGGATTAAAGTTTCAAACATTTAATATACATTGTTTATTACATTATTGTGAAAATGTTCGCAAAACTGGGCCTTTATGGGCGAATTCCGCTTTCCCTTTCGAAAGTTTTATTAGTCGATTCATGAAAGAAATCAATGCACCAAATGGATGTTGCAAACAAATAGCAAAAAAGTGGATGACAAAATGTACTTTTCAACATGACTTAGAAAATAACACAAGTAATTCGAAAAGCTGTTTAGAGTACTGCAAGGCATTAATAGAATCAAAATTGCTTGTGCAAAATTGCACACGATTACAAAATATTGTTTTAATCGGCACTGGAATAAAAAATCAAAAAATAGAAAATCTTATACGTAATTTTACTAAAAATAATTCACTTGAAGTAACCGTTTTTGACAGATGTTTATATAATTCAATTATATTTCATACAGCTAAATATAATCGAGTATCGAAAACCAACGATTCAGTAATCGAATTGTCTTGCGGTAAAGTTGTGCAAATATATTATTTTGCGAAGGCAGAAAATAAATGTTTCATTTGTGGCTATGAATGGGAAATATGTCAGAATAACTTTAACGGACAAAGTAATCCGCCGATCGTGAATCATATTTTTGAAGTAAAAAGAAAAAAATCAAGACTAGTTGTACATAATATGGATAATTTTAAACGAAAAATCATTGTCCTTGATATTGAAAATAAAGTGTATGGAGCATTTCTGCCTAATGAGTACAAAAGTCAATAGAATGTAAATATATTTATTTTTACTATAAAATAAGACTCATACTGAAACAAATGTTTTATCTAATTACAAATTCCTGCAGCAAAATTTTTATTAATTTGATTCATGTTTTAACTCAGTAATTTAGCTTGTTTAATTTTTTCAAAATAATTTTTATCAACTAATGCAATAATTTTCAAAAAATAAATAACTAAAATAATTTGTAAAAATCGAAAATAAAAAATAAAAATGTAATAAATTCAAAAAATGAAAAGATTGCCTTATTTAGTTGACGTTTTGGGGCGTTTAATAAACCAGTTTTCCAAAAATGAAAAATTATAAGTAATTGTACGCAGTAACAAAAATTAATTACGGATAGAAAAGCATACATTACAATATAAATCACCTGTCTACAATTTTAATTATGTGTTTTGTCGATATTTACATAATTCGAATGTCTAACGTATGTAATAGAATTAAAATAAGAAGAAAAATAGAAACAACAAATTTAAATTAAAACAAAAACTCAGAACAGTGAATCACATGAAATATGCAAAATAACTTAACAATTCATTATAACTACTCTGTATAATCACCTCAACAGCTTTTCTTACATAAAAATCTTATACTTTTGTTGAAAAACGTACGCTGCGAGTAAAGCTCTTTTGAGGTGGCTGCGCCATTTTAGAAAAAAATAAAAAATAAAAAATAAAATGTAAAACAAAAAAATATAACCGATAAAATATGAGTATTCTATTGTAATATTTAAATAGGGTGGTCATCGATTAATAAAAAAAAGTATTGTCGAAAATTAAAAATTTAACATCGACTTTTATGGAAAAATTAACGTTTATATCTTGAATTAAATAAAGTCATAGTCTTATATTTCCAGATTTTAACAAAATATACAAGTTTCGCCTTAATACCGTCACTGTAAAACCTCAAAGTTTCATTAAAATTGGTGTCCCAAAGGAAGGACTTCTCTTTTTTAGTTAAAATAATTCTACAATGAATGTGAAACATTTGAATGTGTCTGAATAATTTTATGAAACAAAATTATTAACTAGCCTGTAGGGCTCCTTAATTGATGGTACTAAGCAGCGTGGCGCAGCTACCGCAACATCAGAATCGCGAATGCCGCCGGTACCTGGGACAGAGAATTTACCCTGGCTTGAAATAAATAATCTTCTTCACTTTCTCACACTAATTTGTAGAGCGTTTTAAATGATACAAAAAAATTAAAATACATTTATTTATATATACTATTTTTGGCATACATCTAGTAATATTTTAATGATTATTTATGCAATAAGAATATATTAAAATAAATGACATATCTTATAGGTATTACGCGAAAGTCGTATTACGAATAATGACAACAATACAGAGCTTGATGTCAGTCAAATTAAAAAAGAACAAGTTGACAAAGGAAAAAGGAAATCAACATCATTGAAGGAGAATAGTACTCCAAAAATCGTAAGTAAAATCGTTAAATAGTAAGTTATACTGTAATGTTTTGAAGCTATAATAATTTGATAAGTTAACAGAATTTTAGTTTTAAATTTTTTAAATAAATATTCCTACTGAGAAATGATAAAAATATAAAAGCACTAGTACACAGTGTAATTATATATTAATTTTATATAATTTAAACAGCATTTCATCTGAAGTTATTAATAATATTTCTAAACTCAATATTAATATTTATAATTCATACTTAAAATATTTTAAGGTTAATGATTTCATTTAGCACTGGTTTACTATGTAAGATTATGAATCAATGTGCTTTGTTACGCATATCTCTTGCAAGTTTAAAAATGTAATTCATTAATTGGATAAATTTAACAATGCATTTACACGTCAATAAAACGCATAATAGTTGAATATCGGAATCTAAATTGAGAGGGTTACAGAGCGTCATTATTTTATAAAATTATTCGAACAACGATGTATTTCGATTATATAAATGAGCTTCTTTAATTTTTTTCGCAATGATTTGTAAAAAAAACTGTTATTTATATACGAATTTAAGAAAATTTTGTTGGTATAAAAATTGTTCATCAATTTAAAATAAAAATAGATTAACTTATATTAATAATAATTTTATAAAAATTGAATTTCTAAATATTAAATAGTCCTGAAAAAAATATTGGGTTATCTCTATTTGTATAAAAATGACTTGTTTTTATTTATTTTAATATTTATAATATGTACTTGAATGTTTTTATAGAGTACTAAGAAGAGGAATCTCAATATTGATATGAAGAAAAATTCTGAAAAGAAGAAAAAGAAAATGAAATTAAAAGGTCTTAATACTCCTTCTATCCCGATGCTGAATTCTCATGAAAATGAAAATAATAAAGAACTTTTAGGAACACTAGATAACACAAATATTAATGAAAAAGATATTGTAATACCTTTCAAAGAGTTTTGTGAGCAACCTGTCGCACCTATCAATACCTCGCAATCAAAAAAAAAATGCAGTTGACGAGGTTTCTAGCAATACAAAACCAAAAATAATCAAGCAAGAGATATTGAAACCTGGTACATCAAAATATTTTGTGAGTATTCTTATCAAATATTGTTTTTAAACAAAAGTGTAATTTGCGCAACCTTCCCTACTACTTTTTACATCATTTTTTTTTATATTTATAGTATTTTGAATTAAAAAATGTTAATTTTTTCATATATATATATATATATATATTCCAACAAAAATTAAGTTACATAAGATTTTATTGCTATCGATAAATTAAATTTTATTGCAGCCTCGCCAAGTAAACAATCTTAACGAAGAGAAAATTGTGGTTGATTACAATGATAAAGGAATAACTGATAATAATAATTCATCTATATCGGTTGTACATGAGGACAATAATGAAAGATCAATAAAACATGTAGAACCTATTGATTCACCAAGGAAAAATAATTAAATTACAAAAAGTAAAAAAAAGTCCAAGAATAAAACAAGTAAAAGTGAGAAATCAAAAAAAGAAAAAATCATTATGAAACAATTACAAGAAGCTTTGGAACGTGTCGAAAATTATAAGACAGTAATAATAGAAAGAAATAAAGAAATAGTTTTTCTTAGACAGCAAAATATGGATTTACAAACAAAAGTATTAGATAAGATGGATGAATACGGTAAATTAACTAATTAACTTTTTTTCAGCCAACCGGTAGTGTTGATAAATAAAATTTTTTAAACATATTATAAATTTTAGTTATACAAAGTAATTTTATATCATTAAGTTCGTATCGCGTTAATTTATATAGGGGTAACTATAAACTAGTTTTGAATATATCAATTAGTAAGGTAGTCTAAATTTTGCTTTTCAATCAATTTTTTCTCTTGTACAAAAATCAATTAATTTATTATGAACTCTGAAAAATGTTGAAATATTTGTATTGAAAGTCTGGTTAATTCTTAAAATTTTAAATAATTTTTCATTAACATCTATCACTTCTTAACTTCGACTTTCACTTAAATTTACAGCCTCCAAGCAAATAAACCCATTTGAAACTGTTGCAAAAGGTGAAGCTAGCATAGGACACATCAAAAGCGACGGCTCGGTAAGTAAAATTTATTTTTGCCTTAATTGACATATTTTTTTTTTGTGTATTTTAATAATGATTATTTTTAGATCAATTGTGGTAATGGCATCTATATAAGCAAAACAACGTATGACAATGCAAAAAATAAACTTCAAGGGAAAAAGGATTATGCACAGTTTGTTAAGGAGATGGCAGTAGCTATAATTGGAATTGAAGATTCGAAAGGTAGTAGCGTTACTGGAAGACGATGTAATCGTACTAAAGCACCAGCTAAGCCAAAACTAAATGCAACGAAATTGGGAGCTATCTATGGTAAGATAGGAATTTTTGAAACATTAGATAGATATTAAAATTTAAACTTCTGTATACGTATATATGTGTATGTATGCAAGTGAGCGTGCATGCGTATGTGTATCTGTGTATATTGATAAAATAATAAATTGCAGGTATCTTTCGGTATTTCTTGTTAAATGAAGAAAAATTAGATCCACTAACCGTAGACATTGAAATTAAAAGCGTATCAGAATACATAGCCCAAAAAATCAGCGATCTTAATAGGAAGAAAAGAAAATCTTCTAAATATAATAAAAATGCAAGAAGAGACAATTGCAAGCTTAAAACTAACAGTAAAGCAGATACAAAGGGTGACGATGATGATTCAGATAAGTGTGATGAAAATTCTGAAAGTGAAGATCAGGATGATAAAGATAAAATGCAGAATAGTACAAGTAACGAAGATGAGGAAAACGCTAATGAAGGTGATGGTAAAGGTGATGGCGTTTTTGAAGATGTTGAAGATGATAGTACAGACAGTACAGACGAAGATAGTAATGAAGATAATAAAGAAGAGTAGAGTTAACCATTATTAGAATAGTATCAATATTTAAATACACAAAATTGATATTAAAAAAGTATCAGATAGATAGTATTTGAAATATTTTAAAGTTCATAAGTTTATTTATCATTGTTTTACTGTGTAAGATTAGGAATCAATGTGTTTTATTACATACGTTTCTCCCAAGTTCTTTAATAATATAACTCATTAATTGGATAAATTCAACGGTACTTCAATAAGAAACTTAATAGTTAAATAGCAAAATCTAAATTGCGAGGGTTATAAAACATGATTATTTTATAAAATTGCTCGTATGACGGTGTATTTTGAGAACGTAAATGAGTTTGTTTGATTTTTAAGCTTTTCGCAATGCTTTGTAAAAGAAACAATTATAGATATGTATATAAAAATGTTAGTATTATAACAAGTTTGAATTTCATTGATGTTTGTTAATTTAGAATAAAAATAGATTCTCACAATGATATAAAAAATTATTAGTATCAAAACATTAAATTATTTTTAAAACATTGGTCGGGTATCAATGCATTTTGAAATATGTTTATCTATTTAATTTACATTCTTGATATATTACTTTAATTTCTAAACTATATCATTTAGTTTATAAACTGTGTTATTTTATTTTCTTAAATAAATAAAGCAATAATTTCATTATAGTTTCATGATAAATTAATTTAATGAACCTCAATATTAAACAGGATAGAAAAATAGAATAACAACAGCAAAAGTTTTAGCTGAGTAAATAGATAAAACTGATATCTCAAACAGATTTAGACTCAGTATTAGTATTATTCTCTAATAAATCAACAAATTAATAAAATATAAAAAATTTTAATTTATCAGTATGATTCCAGTTGTTCAAATACATGTTTATAATGTTATCTTATTCTCAGATCTTCGCACCGATTTTTTTCATAAAATTATAAAATTTATTAAAGGTATTAAATAATTTATTCTGAAAATCAATTTTATCTACCAGGGCAACTGAAAACTTACAGCGCTACATCTTTAACCAATTTTTTTGTAAGAACAACTCAAATTTCATATATTACCAAATAGAAAATCCTATAATTTCGTATAAAATCTATTTATGTTATTAAACACGATAAACCAAGCAATACTGCTCTTA
>UELX01005943.1:0-12121 GCA_900480035.1 Eupelmus urozonus | reverse complement strand
ATTATACCGTTTTTGAGAGTTAGCTGGCTTCATTTTCATATAAAACTCCAGAATTAAAAAAGCTTAATTAAAACAGAACACACTTTCCAATCAATATTCGTCAATTTCCTTCAAATTTAAACACACATCAGTTCCGTTATTTATAAGTATCCTGCGTAATACTATCAGCGGCCGGTTCTCACGATGGAGAACCGCACGTGCAGTATTGACGATGCAGGCGCTGCTGCACTGCGCCCGGCGCAATTCGGAGAATAGAACAAGTCCAAAACAACGGGAGAAGCGTTACAGCTTCGGTTATCGCTTTAACGATAACGTTTCGCGTCAGATTCCTGCTGCGTCGTCTGCTCTTTCTCTTTGCGTCAACTACCTAGTAATGTGAAATGAGTAATAGAAGGTGAAAAGGATTGTTAGACTATGATTCAGGTTTTTGTGCTTTTGAGCATTGTAGAAACGGTTTTTTTTATTTCGAGCTGTCAATGTGTGTGGAATTATTAGCGTTATTGAAGAATATAAAAAGTATAATTTTATTTTTGATTATCTGATAATTTTAAACTAAATAGACGAAATTTTGTGTATCAACTATTAAATAAAGTGACAAGGGTAAAATTTTAAGGCATTCAAATTTTTTAATACCGATTGACGATCGCAGCTTATTTTCAGAAGAGCTTTAAACTATGAATCATTTTAGTATTATCCAAAACAATGTGATATTTTTATTGATTACGAGAAGTATTAGAGTAGAAATATAAATCTATTATAGAATATAAAAATGCATATCTACACAAATTGAAGTTTTTATTATAATCTTATAAAAAATATCGAAAAAAACTGGCGCATCTTAGTTTAACGAGTTTTTTCCTAATGTCCTAGTTAAACGCGCAATGACGCAAGTATTTTGAGGCTGCAAAGTAAATTTAAATGTATGCACTTACATTTCCCGAAGATGCATATACCTACGTATATAAATGCATTATAACTAGGTGTGTAGTGAAGCATTAAAATTTGCATGTACCCCCGGCACTCATTAAAACTTAATATATAGCACTTCTCTACTTTGCTATAAAAGAGCAAACATACCTAAATAAGTTTCAAATCGATTTTACCATTACAAAGAAGCTTGATACAAAACATTGCGTACAAAGCGCCGTTTAATTTTTAAGCGTCCCGCAAATAGCACACACATAACGCGTACAAATAATAAAATACTTTACTCCCCAACTTATTTCTTGGAAAAAACAAGTCAATTAGCTCAAGCGGCAAGGACGAACAAACCTAACAAGCGCCTCGACAAGAAATCGTTCAAAAAAGCTCGCCGAATTCCCGGAAAAGAACATATTCTCCGCGTCCACTCACCCACCCAGTCCCCCTCGATCCTCTGCAATTTCACCGCTCCATCGAGAAACAGTCGCAATAAAAAAAAAGCGAAAGCCGCCCCATAAACCCAGCCCATATCAAGCTTTCCAAAATCGAGCAACTTAACGTCGCTCCTCTCATATATATCCCCTCAAAGCTCGACTCTGCGAGTCGCGAAACTACATTTTCGAAAGGAGAGCGAGCCGCGCGCGCTTGGCGTCGCCAGCTCGCGCGCGGCTTCTCTGACGCGCAGCCAACGCCGCAGCCCACCAATCCCGCTTCGCGCCGTATACTCTCGCACACAGTCGAGCCACAACACAACACACACGCGCACACAGCTATATACGAGGCACGGAAATATCAACTGACGTGTCCTCCGCGGCGGCCGAGCGAGACAGCAGCGCGCCGCGCCACAGGCTAGAACGAGAGGGAGTATACATAGTGGAAGGCTTTTCCATACTCGCCAGACAGAGAGAGGGATAGAGTCAGGCGCTTATAGAGAGAGAGAGAGAGAGAGAGTGAGAGAGGGAAGGTAGCAAAGGCGATTCATGATCATTCGAGATCGCGCCCGCGTTCGTGCGATATCGCGCATAGTGTCTTAGCGTGCGGAAGCCAGAGGGAGATAATATAGCCAGAGAGCAGTGGTGTGACAGTGTTGCGCTCGCGTATATATCCAATACGAAAGAGAGAGAGGCCAGAAGTGTGCGCAAGAGCGTCTCTGATATATAGGGAAAAATTTACAGTGCAGCCAGTGCGTAGGCGCGAGACAGCAGCCAAGATCCTCGGCGAAATTTCGTAGCAGCAGGAGAGAGAGAGAAAGTCGGGCGCAGACATGGCTACGATCAATTCCTTCGTCAATGCCTTCAACAACAGACTGTGAGTACATATAAGAGCAAAAGCTCCTTTTTCGTAAGGCTCGTATATTCGTGCGGGCCTTGGTTTTTCATTATACGAAGCGAGAGCCGAGCGCGATGTGTTTACGATGCTTCGAGAACGATGAAGAGGCAACTTTTCGTGCGCGCTAGCCCCCGCTTTGTGGCCCCGCGCTCTTAGGCCCCGCGAGCGCAGCTTGCCTGTGTGTGTGTGTGTGGACGCGCGATGTTTTTTTCTCTAGAGAGCCGACGTTATTTCGGTCGCGAAACGATTATTTTCGTCGACTTTGCATAGAGGCACGGGGCTGCTAGAGCGAAGGCTCGGCCATCGGGGGCCTAGCTACTTACGTGTTTCGCGCACCTAGAGACACGTAGCCTATCGAGAGGGAGCCTCGTTATCTATTTCTTTTTCTTTTTTTCGAGCGCCTTACGAGCTTTATTTGCACAATTGCATTGTTAATGATTTTCGTGCTTTGCCAATGAGATCGCGTACGTGGCGTTTTCCTCCTAGCTGTTCTTTCTTTTTTTTTTATTTAATTTTTTTATCAGCGAATGGCGAGATTGTGATGATGGCCTGCATGATGATCGAGAGTGTTTGTGAAGGTCTTACGATGAATGTTTTCTTACAGAGAGGCTCCAGTTCGACAACACTTGAAAAATGTCTACGGATGCCTATCGTTGTCCACAGTTTCGGCTGCAGTTGGGGCGTACGTTCACATGTACACTTACCTTCTGCAGGCTGGACTGTTGTCGACGATCGGAGCACTTGGACTGATTATGGCTTTGATCTGCACACCAGATAATGGAAAGAACCGATCTCTTCGCCTGGGATACCTCCTGGGATTCGCATTTCTTACTGGACTCGGAATGGGCCCACTCCTTGAAGTAGTGGTTAGCGTTGATCCTAGCATTGTTTTCACAGCGCTAGTTGGTAAGTTCCATTTGTTAATTGCTTATTCTTATTTCTTTTATATAACTTCAAAATAATACAGTATTCTTATTAAGTATTTTGTTATTTAAAGCTTAGTTTAAAGATAATTAATTATCTTATCCTATTTTTAAATGTTCAAGTGTATGTTGTATAAATATTTAGATGTGTCAAGAAATGAAATAAGGTTTTTTCCTGCTTATAAGTTATCTTATCTTAATTATATCTAAAAGCATTAAATTTTATAATAAAAAGATAATAAGAATTTTCATGATTAAGATAATCGAAAATTAAAATTATTAAAAAAATCTATAAAATGATATAAATTATCATTTATTCAAACAAAATTCATTTAAAATTTAAACTACAATGTTGCTTGACAATTAATCTTAGACATAAATATTTTTATCTTTTTGAAGAATAAATACATAAATTAGGTATTTTTCTTTTCTTTTTACAATGTTTCGTCTTCTATAATATATTAGAACTAATATAATAAAGAAATTTAATTATTGAGATTTTATTTTGATAAAAAATCAGTTATAACTACCAGAATCATGATTTTTTATTATTACATCAACTTTATACTACAAGGTGTATTATGAATTTCTTTATTTATATTTAATCATAAAAAAGTATTGATAAG
The DNA here is from genome assembly GCA_900480035.1 of Eupelmus urozonus. Classification (NCBI taxonomy): domain Eukaryota; kingdom Metazoa; phylum Arthropoda; class Insecta; order Hymenoptera; family Eupelmidae; genus Eupelmus; species Eupelmus urozonus. Next base: position 8,322 of record UELX01005943.1, on the reverse strand, counting down.
TATATTTTTTTATTTAAGCACAATATTATATTTGTAAATCATCTAAAAATTAATTTTATATTAAACAATACTTATATTTCTAAAATATGTTCTTCTAAGCTTTCATATATATTTACTTTTAAAAAGATATTCAAAATATCTATAATTTGACTGTAAATTACAATTTATGTAAACTTAATATATTTACTAAGAATAATATGTTATTTATAGATTTTTAAATTCAAATGACATTTATGATAATGATCTTAGATAACACTTTTAACCTTGCTGAAATTTTTTCTTTTTTATAACTAAAAATATAAACTAATTTTTATTTGTTTTAAAATAAATCTTATTTTTATTATTGTTGTGAAAGTTTATCATATTATTATATTATTATCATATGATTTTTATATTTAAGATGTTTTTATTATAATAAAATAAAATTATACCCATCAATTAAATAATTTCATCATTTTGATTTGTTACAAGTTTTGCAAAAACTGAATTTATTAGTTTTTATTAATTATCTTTTATTTTTAATAATCAGCAAAAAATATCTATCTTGTTCGGAAAAACTTTATTATTGCGACGAATTATTAATTGTATTATAATCAATATTATTCTTGTTTCAGGTACAACTGTAGTCTTTGTTTCCTTCAGTATTTCATCTTTGCTCTCTGAACGAGGTCGATGGTTGTATCTTGGTGGTACTCTGATGAGTGCCCTTAACATCTTGGTACTCTTTTCTTTTGCCAACATCTTCTTTAGATCACAGATGCTCTACCAGGCTCACCTTTACCTTGGTCTTTTCCTAATGTGTGGATTCATCATCTATGACACGCAACTTATTATTGAAAAGAACCGAATGGGCAGCAAAGACTACATTGCACATTCCCTTGACTTGTTCCTTGACTTTATCAATGTATTCCGACATTTGCTTGTCATCCTGACGCAAAAGGTTAGTTAAATATAATTAAATAAATAATACTTCACAAATTTTATGTTATAAGGCTAAATGGCATTTTAATCATGTTTATTTTACAGGAGCAAAGGAATAACAAGAAGCGCAAGGAGTGAGTTTGACAGACGCATTTCAAGTAAATCCAGAAACTAGAGGTCTTCGTCTATCCTATCCGTACATAGTTCTATACATACGCGCATATACATAAATATACAGACATACTTATATACGAATATATATTTACAGATATATCTATTCTAGTATCTCATAAGTGAAAGAAGTGAAAAACATAAAGAACGAGACTTATAACTTTTCCTACAATAAGAAAAAAAATACTGGCATTAAACAATTGATAATCAATTGTTTGGCTTTTTGAAGAGACTTTCTGTCTCCATTTCGAGTCTGAAAATTTACAGTGCTCTGAAAATAAGGAAAATTAAAAATTATTTATTTTTATTTGGTGAAATGGAAAATTTTTGTTAATTCTTTTTTGGTGAGGCGATGGTTGAAAGATTACTGTGACGTATCTCGTAGGAGATTTCCAACTACATTTTATAGCACGTCGGAAAATCAATTTTCATCAGAATTCGGGATTATCTTATTTTTTATTAGAGCACAAATTTTTTCAGCTATCACTATTCATTAGCAAATTGTAGGTATTACAGCTAGCACTAGTCGATTTTTTTCATATTTTGCTGCGAAGAAAGGAATACTTCATATTTTTCCGGTTTTTCCTTTTTGATCTTCTGAGAAAACTGATTTTCCGGGTAATTTTTGACTTTAATCACATTTTTTCGGTGTTCATTTCTTGGGATTACCGCATTTTTCTAGTAAGTTTATTGTTCGCGAATAACTATTGTACTATATTTTGTCTTTCAATAAAAGAAATTTACCAGTTTGTAGCCTTGCTTTCTTTAATGTTAATTACTTGTCAGTGACAAAAGGGATTATCATTTAGTGTTTTTCTAAACTATTACCGTGTAGTAAAAATCAAAGGATGTTGAATACCTGTAGAAAATAAGTCAAAACTCTTTAAAAATTACTTTTACAATAAAAACATTAATTATTAGGTTGTGTTATTTTAGTACGTTAAATGTTGATAGAAAATTTTTATATAATTCATCATTAAGTTATTAAACCATTTACGTACATACATAATTGTTTTACTTCTATTCTTAGATGATTTACAATGTTGAAAAAAATTTGAAAAAGTATAACATTGTAATCAAATATCTGTAAATTTTGTACAAACTATTATTTTTTTAACAATTAAAAATGCTGATGTATTGTTACATTTTAGCAATTATTTGTCAATAAACGATTAAATATAAAATTATATGTGCAAATAAGTGATACTTATACTTTATTTTGTTCTTTATTAAATAGTTTTAACAATTATACTATGTATGTATTTATTATAAAAAATAAATTAAGATGTTTTCAGTAATTTTTATTTTATAATTTAATAATATTAGCGTTTAGTAAAACTTAAAATAATTTTTTTACTGTCGCGAAAAATAACTTTTTTAAAATAGAGTATGGTTTTCTGTTTTGAATTTATTTTCCTTTAATTATATAAGCAAATTTATTTTTTATAGGATGAAATAACGGTACCGCGTAAGTGAGTGACTCAGTTTCATCTTATTCTACATATATATATAGATTTTTATTATTTTTTCTTCACTCTATGTCATAAGGTATATTGATAATTACAATATAGAGTTTTTGTTTACAGTTATCCAAGATTTCAATATTTTATGATTCTTATCATCCTTTCTGAATAGAAATAGTTTTAATAAGATTATACTTTTATTACCCCCTATATCGACATTACCATTCATAGATATTTTTATTTTTTAAAATTAGTAGGTATTGTATATTTTGAACATGTATTTTTTTATCTAATCTATTTTACTTAGTCATTTTTTAAATGCAAATTACTTATGACGTTACAAAATAAAGTGATATATTAATTAGACTTTTAAATTACGATTTTAAATACAAACTTTACAAATTTATCCTTAATTGGATTTTGAAGTCTTACAGTTATTTATAGTTAAAGAAACTTATTTTTCATTCAATCTTAAAATTGAAAGAATTATTTTTTTACTAAAATTAACTTGCTAGAAAGAATTACATCCAACTTAGTTTATATCTAAAAAAATAACTTCAAAACTTATGCAAATAATTTTGATCTTAGAAAGTATATTATGAAGGTAAATTTACTTGCCTCTGCTAAAAAGCAGGCCTTAGTTTCTTCTATTTTATTTATTTCTGTTATGTTTATTATTTAAATAAAAGCATCTAGAATAAATTATACACTATGTTACGTTAAAGCTTACCTAATAATTAAAATTTTAAATAATGCCCTGCTTTCACAAAAATAATAGAAGTTGCAATTTAGATTACAAATACTTAAATCTCGCAGATTGTGTCACCAACGATAACGAGTTAAGATAGCCATATAATTGATATAACGTAAACAATTCTTACAGTCAAAAATAGCTATTCCGAAGAACGTCTGGTAAAAATAGTGCAATCATAAAAATCCTTGAAAAAAACAACATTGCAAATAAAACGCGCTTGTTGAGAAGTAGCCCTTCCGGTATATTTTGTAAGTTTACGAAACGAGGAAACATGCGGCTCGTCTATAAATCGCCGTAATACTTTGGGGTGAGCGTTTCGCAAATGCGGACGTACGGAAACCAGTTTTAGAATTCGTTCCTTACTTGATTAAATTCACTGTATTTTCATTTTTTTATTTAATTTGTTAGTAAATTGTTGCATAGTTCTTTGCGCCATTTCTGTTACGGTTAAAATACAGTTACGTAATTTTTTATTGGATATTATACTTATTTATTACTTAATACTATCCCATTTTTCTGCAGCAATAAAAAATTCGCTCCAATCAGCTTATCGACTTTGCAGTAAAAGAGTTAATCCAATTCATAAATAAAAAAAAATCTTACTTTATGATTTAAGATCGTAATTTATTAAAGCTAATTTCTTAAATCCCGGAAGCTTTCGAAGATGGATTTGTTTTTAACCCTTTTAAACTTCATTTCATTAAATGGATTACCTGAGAAATATTGAAATACTGATTTATTCAACAGAAAAGTTTCAAATTTACATTTAATCAATAGCTATCAATTAATAAAACGAGCTTCTAGGCCGATGTATGGATTAGAATAAAAGGGCGTGTAATAAAATTATAATCGTCGAATAATAATCACACATAGTGCTTATAACATAAAAAATACTAATCTGCACATCAATATTTTGAAACAATTTTATTGATTTGCTGCCTATATCACAAATATTCTATAAATACCTATATTATCTAAGGACTTACTTCTACCTTTGGATCCATGTGTCTTATGTTCATTCAACCTATTTTATGTATTCAACTATTCTAGGACATTTTATCTTTTAAATCACTACAATATAGCAAACACGTTTAGTATACTAATGATGATAATCAGATTACTGGATATATTTGGAAATAGGCCAAAATTAATACACTCTGAATGAAGTGTCATTAAGACAGACTCATCGCTACTGATTGACAATATAATTTGGCGAGTCTAAAGAATGCAGCGATATCAGCTGATAGAAAATTCCAGAGGATTCAATAGAAAGTACTAGAATTTTACCGCAAACTATGAAGTCATCGTTAGATATTTTTCTCTAATTTCCAATCCACTTTCTCAAAATTTTTTAAGATAAAAAATGTAATTTTTCATTTATCGAGGTTTCCTAAATGTGTTTAAAGAGAAACATTATAAATATAGGTATAAAGACTTGTAGGTACTAGTTTTCGTATGGGTTTTTCCCAGTAAGTGACTTGGTAACTGTTAGTAGGGAAGTGAACTGAAAGACTATTGCTTTCTAGACCTGATTTTCGCAATTCGATTACGGATAAACCCAATATTATAATTCTCTTTATATATATTTTTCAAAAATAATTTTTGACGTATCTTTATATAACATTTTTTATTTCTAAAAGTTAAAATCTCTGACTCTCGGAAAAATAAAGTTACTCTGAATTTACAATTGTTGAATATCAAATGACACTATAGCCATTGAATGCCATTAGAGCAATAAATACTAGCTTTAATAATTGTAATAATAAAATTAAAAATAATAATCGAACTATATGGATATGAAAATGCAAATTTAAAGTCAAAATAAAAAAGTTTAAATTTTAGTATCTAAAAAATCATGAAAAATATATTCTAGATTAATGAATTTTTCACAACTCGTATTAGAAATTAACGTTTTTAAATTTTCGTTAAATTGTTAATTAATTTGTTATTTGTTAATTTTTACATAAAATAAAATATATTCTTTTTTATTTTCGATTTTTCCTTATTACCATATATCTGTATATTTGTATGCAGCAAAAAATCTTACTACTCAGCAAAAAAATTACTTTGAAATGTACTATAAAGTCTGTTAAATATTTGAGTTACCCACTTCTAATGTAAAAAAATTTGTTTTAATTTTTCTAAAAAATACCCTTCTACAAATTTATTATTTTGAAAAATTGCTTCCATCAAAAGACAAATGGGACCGCGCCGGCCGAAAAGTGTTCGAATTTATCACTTCGGAACAATGCAAAGAAATAGATTACTTGTTTCCGCAAATCAATAAACAAAATTTTTTATTCGTTTAGGCGACAAACCACACTTATATGCTTCACCTATACTTTAATGTACTAATCACTATTTGACCGTAGTAAAAGCAAAATTAAAACTTATTTGACAATAAGTATGAAAGACATTTGATCGTTCAGTAAAATCGCACAAGCCCTACATTTCTTTCGAAATTCATCAATATGCCCTTTGGGTATAAAATATTCGTAAATTTGGGTCGTCATTTTGAGCTTATTTCACTTTCACTGTACTGCGCTGGTGAAAGCATCACCGATATATGGACAATACGCTTCAGATTTCGTAATCGATTTTACAAAGAATTAACGGACCCAAAGTGTGGAGTTCCCCGCGGTCATTTACCCATATTCTTAAAAAAAAATTTAGCTGTATTTTATAAGATGTAAGTTATGCAACTACTTAGTACTATACCCTTAAAATATTAAATTAAAATAAAATGCAATGTATACTTCTATTACAAGTAATGGCACGAAAATATATCAGCATTTTTATAGTACAGTTAACTAGAAAATAGGTAATTAAAACTAATTTTTTATTCGAAAAATGCCGAGAAATTTATCTGATCGTGATTGAAAGCAAAATCTTCAAAATTTTGTCCTTAGTCACATCAAACAATTATATATTGTCATTGAAAGTGAAAAAAAGTCACTCTGCTTTTAATCTTTTGTTTATCGATTCTTGTAACTCATTTTTTTATAAGCATATATTAATTTTTTTAACCGACTTCAAAAGGGAAGAAGTTTTACGTTCGTACCGTTTTTTTTATTGTCCACGCGTAACTCGGTGAGATGTTAATCGATTTGGATAAAATTTTTTTTAAATTGTAGAGAACGGTGGTGAGGTGGTGCCGTTTAAATTTGGTATTGGTACTTGCCTAGTAACTCGAGTACTGGCAAAAATACAGGTACTCCGACTATACTCGCGTACATAACGTCCATAGAATTCCACTAATTCAAACGAATTTTAGAGCTTAAAAAAAGTATGAAATAAAAAAATATAATTTATTTGAAAAAAAAAAAAATATAACTGACTTCATAAAATGTGGAAATAGTTATATACGGGCATCAGTAGGATTCAAAACTGTTCTAAAAACTTGCTCTAAAAACTGCTAAAAAAATAATGACTATTACAATGTGGCATAATTGTAACTTTTTGAAGTTGGCGCCAAATTATTTACAATTATGAATCACCTAATCACAAACAATCACGAGGCGATTTTGAGTAACAAATTTAAATAATTAACCGTAATAAATCATTCTACGCGATTCAATTTGGCGCTGACTCCAAAAAGTTACAATTATACCACATTGTAATACTCATTACTTTTCACTTTTTAGAGCAGTTAGGTATGCATCGTTCTGATGCCCGTATATATTTATTTCTATTTCTATTTCTACATTTTTAAAGTTGATTCTTAATATATTTAATGTCGTTGTAAAAAAAAAAAATAAATAAATAAAAATTTTTTATAATAAATGCTGCTTAACAGGTCTTTTAAAAGTTTAGTTATATCATCTGCTCTAGACAGATCTATCAGATGGATTGGGTGTCATAAATTTGATACATGCTGTAACTACATAAAGATTTTTTTATCGACTTTTATAATTAATAATTAATTAAATTTGACATTTCTAAAATTAAACAAAATTTTATTTCTGACCACTTTTACAATTAATACAATCATACATAGAGTTTTATCAATCAAAATCAATCTCATCATCAAAATGTTTACCTTCATCTTCATACTCATGATCATCATAATAAGACTGAGGACGGTGAGGATAAGATAAGGCATTTCCCCAAAATTTAAATTTTTCGTTAGGATTCAAGGTGCTGCCGAGCGGGCAATTAAATACCTTAGAAACCTCGGGTATATTCGGTAAGTATCCAACAACTTCAAATTCCCTGAACGTGGTGTCAAAATTGTTTAGGATGGATTCCCTAGAAGGATTATCGCATCGCTCATTAGCGAATGTCAGCCAAAATAACTGCTCAGGAGTGTAAGACTCGAGACCTGGAAGTCGCGGCTCTACCCCATTCCTTTTTTCCATAGCCTCATAAGCCAAGTAAGCAGCCCTTAAGCCGGCCAAGCCTGCGTACGCGTAGTCTGCTAGGCTGCGTGATGAACCCTTTCAAATTACAAAAGTTATGCATTAATTGAAAAATGCTTTTAAAATTCAATAAATTTAATATAATGTAAATTTGTTTTATTAAATATAAATCTTAGTAATCGAAGAACTTTATTATTTTATTTCACTAAACAGTTTTAGGATGTTCCGTAGTATTTAGTATATTTTTAAAATTATTTTATTAGATATTTCTTTTATTGTAACTTACCTTTTGCACTTTGTATTTCGCGGCTACATAACCTTCGTAGTATGCATATATCTTATCTGCTTGTAAGGCATAGTTATAATCGGTCCATTTGCCTTTGAAAAGTCTTTTATAATTTCCATACTTATTATAGAAGTGGCCTTCCCCATCGAACTGATGTGCCATTTCGCGACCCAGAAACATACCTATGTTACCATAGGTCACATACTTGGGCTTGTTCAGGAATTCTTTTTGCCAAATCCAGGCTGGTATTCCTGTAAATGATTTTCAGAATTAAGTGTAGTATGATCTTATTTAAATTTATTTATTCCCACCTCAACGATAATGGCCACTTATTTCCCTGAAAAGACACGCTGGAAATGGTCTATTATT
>UELX01005942.1:0-12123 GCA_900480035.1 Eupelmus urozonus | reverse complement strand
GTGTATATTGAAAATGAAATATGTGTATTTCTCTACTTGTTTGTATCGAAAAACTACACATTATCTGTGTACTTTTATTTAATTATTCATATTACACTAAAAAATGTGTAGTGGGTGCCGTTTTTAACACACGAAGTGTGTTAAAAAGGGCACCGGACTTTTAACAGTGTATAGGCTAAAGGATAAAAAAATTTATTCGTACTATTTTTTTATTTATATACAAATACAACCGTTTTTTATGATGAATCAAATGGCCGAGCTGAGTACCAAACCGAAAGTTGATTGATTTTCGAATCTCCTTTCTCTTTGGTCTTTGATAAATCAGCCGAAGCGATTACCCTGAAACTAATTTTTTAAATTATTAATTTACCTGTATATAAATAAATGAAATTCAAAAGATTAAAATATAATCTTTTTGGTTTTTTACAGATCCCGACGTTCACGTAGCGGTAGTCGCGGTCGAAGATCTCGCTCGCGACGCAGTGGATCCAATGATCGAAAAAAATAAAAATTAAATATATAAATGAGTTAAAGAGCGAATTCAACGCAAAATCCATCATAGACGCCCGTTTATTAATTTTAGGGTATGAAGATTGAAAAAAGTGATTGAAAGACATGTAATTTGTAAATTTCGCGTTCTGCGGTGTCTATTCGTTTGTGTTGATTTAATAGATTTTTCGCTCTTGAAGTATTCAGATAATAACGAACGAACAGTATGGCGAAGAAGTTTTACTTTCAGCTCTTTCAGATCTTTCAGATTTCAGCAAATATCATCCTTTCATATTGACACAGAAAACACGTATGTAAGTTCTATACATGCTTAATATTAATTTAAAAGAGTATCTCTTTTTTTATTATTAATTCATTAGGAAAATGAAGTTCATGTACATAAGAACGTAGTTGATTTTTCTCTATTTGGAAGATGTTCTTGCATATTTATAAATAAATGACTACTAGTTAATTTTAAGCATAAAAATTGTATAACAAATGTAGATGAAAAAAGGAGTAAATAAAGATACATCCAAAAATTTTGATTTTATTACTTTTTTAATTGTTCTTTAGAATATAACTCCTGTACCTTTGTACAAAATTGGCGTTATAGACTATTAAAATATTTATGATCTAAATATTTATGATTTAATTTTTTTACTTCATTGCATTATTGAGGACATTGTCAATTCCTTGACGTATTAAAGCATTACAAAACTTGTGGTTGGAATATAATTTTTTTCAAAGCGCAATTCTAAAAATCTGTTTTATATTCTCTGGTGCGTATGATGTAAAATTATTTTTAAACATTAACTTCTGTCTTTGGTAAGAAAAAGTACGCTTAAAATATCTTTACAAATAGCCTTCAAAAAGTCTCAGTTATTGACTTGAACAAGTGATTTGTGAATATTAACTATCTAAAATAATTACCACATATTTGTAAAAAGTTTGTGTCCTTATATTTTATTAGTAATTATTCCTACTTATATAGACTGATTCTGAAAATACTTTTAAAAATACTTATTTTTAGAGAATAAAAACAGTTTAAATCAAATGAAATACTTTTGTTTACAACATAACAAAGCCTACAATATTACAATTGACATATTTTAACAATATTGATTCCTATAATACTTTTTCATGTCCTTTACGTAATCCATTATATCATTCTCTAATCATTCGTCTAATATTCTCTAATTGTAATAAATACAGTTGTCTTGAAAACTCCCTAACAGACATTTTCTGTCACTCATAGTAACTGCTTATTATTAGTGAGCATTTCGTAAATCTTTTAAAAGGCTTTGCTGCTACGCATGTGGACGATTACAAAATTGAGAATAATTAAAAATTATGTAAATAGTTGAGGCGGAAATTAACTCGATGTCTTTGCTCTATTAAATAATTATAATTATCATTTTACGCTTTAGAAAAAATAGAAATATTTATCTTATTATAGGCAAATTCAATTATTATGTATAATAAAATAATTGTATCTACATTTTTTAAAGCTTAAAATAATTTGATTTTTAATTATTTAATGGAACAAAGGCGCTGGGTTCATTACACCATTTACTATACACATATAACTTTTATTTTTTTCTCGTTTACGATATATACTTATTTTTAATCGACTACATGTATCGGTCTCGGCCTTTTAATAGTATGGCATTGAATCAATTTTTACATTTGATTTTTTTGTGTATTTGATTATTTAAAATGGGATTGTCATAGTTCCAACACAATCCTACAGTTATTAAATAAATGCAAATAGTTTCAGTAAAGTTATAAACCTTAATTGAAAATGAAGTACTTAAAATTGTAGCAACACTCTTTTATACAAATAAACAATCATTTTATCAATGATAAATTATAGTGAAGTACAACATTTGTTGTCTTCATTCAAATTGAAACAATAAGTTCAGTTTTGAACATTTCATTAGTAATTGTAGATAGTAGAAAAAGTACTAAAACAGCTGTTCTTAAATTCAAATTATTAGATTTATATCAATAATTATTTTTGTTTATCTTGCCAAACGCCTTCAAACTTTGTGTTTAATTTATTCTAACACGATTTAACTTTCCTGAATTGTTCTTAATGCATTGAAAAAGTAAAGTCTATTTGAATATTAGCAACTTTATAATGTTTTAAAAAATAGTAAAAGTACTCTTTGTTTTCCAATCTATCCAATTACAAAAATCTAGCAACGTTTGGCAAAGGAAGGCAATATTCGGCAACTTATTTAAATTTACTGTAAAAAGCATTCAAATGTAACAAGATTTAATTTACTTAAAACTTATTTACGATATAGATCTAACAATAATATCGTCAAAATCATCCTGAAGATTACACAATACTTCATATCACATACCTTTCACTGAACACACAATTGCAAAACACACTAATCTGATCGACAAAAGACTTTTATAATAAAAGTCAAATAACCATTAATAAAAAACGATAAAATTAACAAATACGAATGCTTCAGACATTCGACATGAGCTTTCTCTGTATGCGGTTCTGTCTCCTGATGCATCTCCTAATAGCCCGCCAAATTTCCCTTAAACTTATCTGTTTGTCAGTGGACTTTTGTAACTGCTTGCTGTAGACGTTCAGGTAAATGCCGAGTACAATCAGCAAACCCGACCAAATGTATTGAAATGTGAACGGCTTGTAGAAGAAGAAGAAACTGATGATGATAGTGACGGCCTTGCGGCAAGTAGTCACAGTAGCTGCGACGAAGGCGCCACAGGACTGGACTAACGTCAGGACGATCTGGATTCCCAGATAGCCTGAGAGCGAAAAAAGTAGAGCGTAGCCATACGTTTCTACTGGATGCTGAAAAATAAAGATTAAATTATAGATAAATTATATATACTTAAAGGCATTTTATTCGATTTTACATTAACTTTAAAACGACACTAAAATATCTGATTACGTATAAATAAAAAAAGAAGTTAACTTTATCCTCACCTTGCTACAAAACTCCGCACCCTTAACAACATCTCCCGTAGCCATAAGTATTACAAAGAGGTATAAAAATCCTATACTGTATGAATAGAGCACGACCTCGGTATTAGTGGCTTTATGCTGCCGCATTGTTTTCTCCTGAATATTACCGATAAGCGCATCACAGAGTAGAGCACAGCTAATCATCGCGATACCGATCAAATCGAAGCGCGGTGATATCATACTGTCAGCGAGAGTAAAGAGGATGAGGCCAAGGCACATAAGGCCTGCGGCGAGAAAGTCCAGGAAACCATATCTTTTACCTTGGATCAGAATACTGCCAATCAATACTGGAATCAGCTTACAGCATTTGAAGATCACCTGAAATAAAGGATTGGTAGTTCAAAATTAATGATAATAAAATTCAAATTTAATAAAAATTTATGTATTAGAGATAATTGAACTTAAACAATTTAAATATAAAAGTCAAATACACAGTATATTCATAAAAATATTCTCTCAAAGGAAGAAAAATTATTTTTGAACATCTTACAAGAAAATCTGTTTTGATTGAGAACTTAAAATGATTATTAAAAATTCAAAGATAAAATATATTGAATCTATTTATCTCAATAATGGAACTAAAACATGCTAAAATTAGTTTTAAGAGAATTTAATTTAAATTAGATTCTTTTAAACTTAGAGTAATAATATTTTTAAACAAATTTTGTTCTTGAAACATACATAAGAATTCTCCCAGTGTAAGTGCATAATATGAATATGCAAATTTCTTAATGTAAATTTAACATTTTTAAAATCAAGGTCTTCAAAACTATCAATTATTAAAAAAATACATATGTAAATTAATGAACATTCTTAACTATAACTTAAAGTTAAACAGTATTTACATTAATAATGATTATATTAAATTTAAAACAAAGTTTGAAAATAATTGAGTAAGTTAACAAACCTGAGTTGGATAATTTAAATATCCAAGTGAAGAATTTGAAAATCCCATAGTACCCAAGGTCAGTACTGCAAGCAGTAGGTAAGTGCTGATTGGTATTCTTCGACTTATACCTTTGATGCGACATTCTACCCAACCAAATACTGTATAATATCCAAACTGTATAAGCGTTAAATACCATCCAAATGGTCTAAATCCATCCAGAGTAAATATCAATTCCTAATTAATAAAAAAAGAGTTGTGTTAGTAAACGACACTATACTATTGAAAATAAATTCTGTTTTTTAACATTACCTGTAAGTATCCATAAAGAATATAAAATGTGAATATTCCTAAACTGCACAATAGCAGTTGTGTCTTAACGCTAGAATTGCTTATGTCAAAACAGAGCAATCGAATCTCTTTCTGCGTTACTTTAGAGTCATTCTGTTTGATCAATGGTTCTTAAAAAGAAGAAAATATTTATTCATCAGAGTAATTTGAAATAAGACTCACAAAAAAGTGTATAGTACAAATCACTTACCGACATCGCCCACGTAAATTTTATTATGCGACATTTTCACGGAAAACGCGCGCCTACGCCTACGACAATCTAACCTTCAATCTTCGTTCTCATCAGCGGCTCTTGTTAATAAATACTGTAAAATAATTGTATCAACATTTTATCGATTTATCGTCCCGAACGTGGGACTCTGAAATACGTTGAGGTAGAAAACATCTGGCTGTGTAGTCACATTATGCGGTTAAGGTGCTCCAAAATGATATTGTATTTCTTTTCTGTTCGAAGAAGACAACGCGGCATTCGCGTCGTCTGCATCTCTCGCCCCGCCATGATTGATTTTTTCAAATCCGTGTAATTACACTAAATTGTACTAAGTATGCCTACGAGAAATTAATTTTAAAAATTAAAAATTTAAAAAAAAAATATTAGTATTTTTGTAACCTATAAAATTTTGATTTATTCTGATTCCTACATTATATGTTATAACGCGAAATAAAATCTTAAGTCTTAAAATCATTTTAAAAAAAGGAGCTGAGAGTTTTCATAAGATCATATACCTATATCTAAAAATATTATGAATTTATGGAATCCGAATTTAAATATGTAAAAATTTTATGTGTAAAAAAATTTCTTTTGATATTTTTGTAAATTATAACTTTTACATATAATTACTATTTTTGTATTTATTTCTTTAACGTTTCTATGTTCAACTTTTATTTCTTAAAAAGATATTTGCAGAAAATATTTATAAAAATTTGTATTACATATTCAAAATATTAATTAATAAGTTATAGAAAATTCAAGTTTTAAAATTTTTGACTATTCGACTCAATTGTTTAAAATTTGAATTAAATTCGTAAATTCGACATAATTATGATCCCAAAATGTAAAATCGAAATAAAAATCAAAGATTTCAAAATACATAATAAATGTGATGAGAAAAAATAACACATGTTTTACAAACTGTAAATTCTTTTATTACGCTCTTCATGAATTTTCATCATTTACAACAAAAGTCCTTGCGTATGACTGCGTACGCGTGTGCTCCATCCCTCAAAAAATGGAGAGTATCGCATTAGCACATTAAACTTATTTTTCATTTCAATCTTATTTCTTTTTTTTTTCTTTTTCACATTATTGTTTGATAAAAAATGTATAAATTATCGTTCTCTAATCACGAAGGCGTCCACCGGTTAAAGCGCGACTATATAATCAACAACTCGAATTTTGCAACTTATATTTACAGATACGTACAGTAGTCATTTTCTTTTCTACGGAAGTTAATACATGATTATGATTTTATGCACATCGATATTTTTCGCAGCAACAAGAATGATCATCAATTATCGCCTTATAAACTCTAGTTTTTATACAAGTTGTACAGTAAATTTACATTCCAAAAATTATGGTACAAAAATATTAATATATCCACCATTAGCAAACGAATAAAAACTATGTACATTCTGCACATGATTTACATAAAGCTCAAGTCATAAAACTAAATCATAGTATACAAATAACTAATCCTTTACTAGATAGTTAACTAGTTTCATCCAAGCATAACGTGAATATATAATCTAAAAATTCGCATCTTAGAAATTAAAAATTTTTTTGTGATATTTATATTTTAATCCAGTATTCAGAATACAAAAATGTCAGAATCTTGTAATTACAGAAAATTTTAAAAACATTTAAAGTACAAATAGTAAACAATTTTTTCACAAATTTAAGTAAGAAAAAGAATTGTCAGATTTGCCAAATCATACAGTATGCTTTAAAAATAACTATATTCTGTTCAGTCTGTAAATCACCACCTCAATTAAATTCTAAAAGCAAATTTTCTTTACAAAGTCATCTCTATAATTTTTTTTGCAGCGATCAAAAATGTTCATTCTTGTTTTACAATAAGTCTTTTCTATACGTATAAGAGCACAAAAGAGAGCAAAATTTAATCCGATTAAAAACTCCACCCAGAAAAATGTAGCGACGTTTATATAAAATCTAAAATACAGTCTCTCAAAATAACGAAGACATTCAGAATTCTGTTAAAATTTCACGATTAAATAGTATCTTACTTTAATGGCATAAATTCCATTTTTAAGTAATGAAAAAATGCTAAATGTAACATTTTTATTCATTTTACTTCGTCATTACTTATAATACTTCGATTTTTACAATATGCATAAATAATTATTGCTGCAATAGCCAATTAAGCAGGTATACAACTCAAAATTATTTTATTTTATTTGAACAGTCAAACGTATAGATGATAATATGAAAAGAAAAATAAACGCGCATAAAGCTGATAGAGCAATAGGAATGTTTAAATATGGACAGCGGAATGAAAGACGTCAGTGAGCTAAATTTGTCTGTAAATTTTACTTGTATTTTTCCAGAATTTTTAGTGATTAAAAGCTGAATTTTTATCAAAAATTAATTTATATTTTTAAAACTTTCTAAACATAAAGAATGTTGATAAGTGAAATTATATATTAGATTTTAATCTATTCACTATAAAAAATATTTAATTCAATTTTGCGAATTAATATTAATAAAATTTAATAAAAAACCATTTAAAATCCAGTTTATTTATCACTATAAAATTCATTAACGAGATTATTGTATGTATGTACAAAGATAAACCTAAAATAAATCTTCCTAAAATAAATTCGTCAACAAATTCAGAGGAAAAAGTCTGATTTTTTTTACACAATCTGCTTATATCTTTCTCCATTTTTTGTTCATCTTATATATGTGTTACTTGCTGCGCTTATTTATCTAGAAAAATGTTCTTTACAATATAAACAAAATTTCATAAAAATTTTTTAAAATTTAATAGTATCTAGAAATTTAAATAGATTTTAACAAAATGAGTTGATATAATGATAGTAACTGTCATCACATGGCCGTAAAATGCGACGTTATGCCCGGCAAAGTCGGTCCGAGTCGTCACAAAAGTGAGTGAAATCTTATGACTGAGTAGCAAACAATTGTTTTTATATTTCTCAACTATAATTGAATTATTTTCGGTTATAAATAAGATTACATACTTGGTTTTGCATAGGCGGAAAAGTGTGTTTTTTCATCTGTATGTAAAATCGCATTTTGCAACTTAAAACATCGTATTTTGACGACTTAATATAAAAAAATACTTTCTTAACTAATATCAAAATATAAATTTAAACTATGCATAATTTTTACTATTATTGTATTAAAAGCATATTATTTAAAATGTTTCATATATTTATTTACTCAGGATGTCTATTGAAATTAGTTATAATAAATTGAAAAATTCATTTTTTTGTTTGGCCTAGTATCAGACAACCTACAATTTAAAAATGGTTTTACATGGATAATTATTAAATTTTGACAGATATGATGTCACGAAAACATTAGAGGGCGAACAAAAAACACCATAGTCCTGATATGACTTTCCGTTATTTCGTTTTATCGGCGGAAAAATTTTTATCTATTGAGCAATTATAAATGAAAATAATTCATTTTTAAACTTTGTTATTCTATTATTTTACAATTTTTTCGACTAAGTATTCTATATTATTGATTTCTTTACAAATATACAGATAATACATATAAAAACAACTAGATTAAATCGTTTCAATATTATTAATTTAAGACTAAATTTAATATTACTTGTAAAACAAAAAGAACATCTCCTTTATATACAATTGGTTCCGGTTTAGCTTTAATTAGCTTCTTTTTATCTCTTTAAATTGTATCAACTTTTTCATTCTTGAATAAAAAGAACAAATGTATACCTTTAGAATATTGCTCAGTCGATGAACTAACGACTATTCCGTCAAACCAAATAATCGAAAAACATTTTTCCAATCGCGCAAAAATTTGTCTTTCGATAAATTTAATTTCATTTTCGTATAAGGCAACGACTTGCGTTTCTCTTTTTGTAAACGCTAATATAACGATAAAACTAATTTTTTCCCTGGTAATAAAATGTACTATTACTAAAAATGTACTATTTTTGAACATCTGTAGTAATAAGATTTTCGTTTCAACAGAAATAATAAATAAAATTACCTACGATTTTCAATTTTTAGATAGCAATCATTAAAAGCATTATTCAATTTTCTTACCAGACTTACTTTTTGGTATTGTGCTATCGACAACAAATGTCGACGATAAAATGAAATGCGATTGATGTAAATGTGATAGTAGCTTTTTTTGTTGAGATACTTATATCAGCAAGTGTGTTTGCATGAATGTATGTTTACAGGGTGGCAAGTATTCTGGTAAAACCAACACAGGCCCCCAGTACAGTTTGACCAATGCCCCAAAGTAGGGCATAAAGAGGTGACATTTGATAACCCGCCGAACCATACACAAAGGCCACGGCAGCCGAGCTCACTGACCCCGACGTCAGTGGCATCAGCACTCCCATTATTAGAATCAGTAATGGGAAGAACCTGAAACATTTAATTATGTTAGTTTTATTATTTATGATAAAACATGATTTAATGGTTTAAATTTTATTTGATTACTTCAAATCATTTGTTTTAACAATATAAATAATAAAATGTATTTATACTAACTTTCCATATTTGTGTTTTCGGAGCGTGGCAAAGCAAATAGCGGCAGCGATCGTGTGGACGAAAATTGATGAAAACAGTGCCCATAGAAATATTTGATACCACATTTCTGTAAATAAAATAAACTGTGATGAGTAAAATTTATCTTAAAATAAGTATAAATTAGCATATGAAATGGTATGAAAAATAAAAATAATTTCCTAAAAGCATGTAAAATATGAAAGGAATAAAATAAATAATAAAAATGAAATAATTAGAAAAGAAGAACTTACGTACCAGGAAATGATCGAAGGCTCATGATCGATGAATGGTGGAATTGAGAAATGGCAGTAACAAAATATTGAGTTGACTAAGCTCAATAATAAGTAAAATCATTCAACTAATCATTTGTTCTATGCTGGATTCTTCAGGTTCACATAAAGAGAAGGTAAAAACTATACAGAGAGATAGATAAAGAGAAACACTGGATCCATCTATATTAGAGCTGGAACTTCTAATGTAAAGAATTTTACATTATTTATTGTCTAAAATACAATTTTCTAATAACGTACAGAATTTTCCAGCTCTAATCTGTTACGAAGATAGGAAGCCAAGGAGTTAGGACAAAGGGGCCAGGGATACACACCAGCAAATGAGGACAGCGGTGCGTCATAGATGCTGGCCTCTTGTGGAACAGAGGCACTGGCTGCTATGGCCTCTAGCTGCGCATTGGGCATCGCGCTTCACTAAAAGGCTCAAAAGATGCCCTTGCCAGAGCAGTTGCGGTCTTGTTTACAAATCCATGTGAGCCAGGAACTACTGCTGGGCTCTCATGGCTTCATACGTTGTTATAATCTTTTGCATGATATGAAGATATCCTGAAATTTAAAAATATATGCTTTAATTCTTTTTTATTTACTCAGATGGTATATCTTAAGAAAAAATATAAAAGGTATACTATTATCATAATTTAAATTAAAATTTAATTTAATTAAAAATTAAAAAGATTTTGGAATCTACTCAAGACAAATATTTGTTAAGATTAGCCTTTATCAATTTTCAAGTCGAGTAAGGTTGCTTGTCGCACAATTTTAAGATATAAAAAGACTCAGAAGATTATCTAAATTTAGTACACAATTTTTTAATTTTTACAAGATTTATAAATTCTTATTTACCTTACACTTTCTAGATATTAAGCTAATTTTTATAAAATGTATTTGAAATAAATTATCGACTCTCCATTGAGGTTAAGTGCATGAGCAAAATTTATTTTAAATGAAAAAACATTTTTCTACCAAATACTTAATTACAATTCTTAGGAAAAGTAAAGAACTCAATGAATAATTTCTAATTACAAAACTAATCTAAACACTAACATATAACACTAAAAAATATGAAAAAATTTTTATCAAAGCACAAATCACTGTCAAAATACCTTTATTAAAAAACTACAAATGATACGTGTACAGTAAAAAACCACACATCAATATTTCATGCGAAAAATTTATAATAAAAAATTTGTTCACCGTATTTTTCCATATCCCCAAAACAGCATAGGTATCAAACTAATTATCTCAGCTATACAAAACCAACCACAGGAAAGTCAAACCAGTGTAAAAACTTTTTGCACTCAAAGCTCATCGAGAACGAATTTATCTAATCAAACAGGTCGCCGAGGACAAAAGTCACCGTAAAAAAAAGTGGATAAACGAACAAGATTAAAAACTCAACGAACGCAAGCACAACTTGCACACACACACATAAACAAACCACTTCGCTTAGGTTATGTTCTTCTTATTCCAAGGAAAAAACAACACAGCAGCCTCGTATATACATACTCACCATCTTTCAGGGCTTGAAAACCAAGTGTAAACGAATCGAGCTCCGAAAGTTGCACTCCCAAAGTTTACCGCTTCGTAGACATATCGAACACGATATAAGGAAAAAAAAACTTCAACACCCCCGTCCGACACGGACGTGTGCAATCCTACCTCGATCAGCAGTTATGTAGCTCTATCCTTCTTTAAGCGAGTACGTGTGTATACCTATAGAGTATATAGAAAAGGGGTTGAATTTTAACTTGTGTGGATTGTCTGGGGTACTTACATGTATATACCTATAAGCGCAAACTCGTTACTCGCGCCGAGTGGCGCTACTGAAAGTTTGCCAATCTATGCTCTTTTCGAGTACCTCTGACAGATTTGTGTGGGTTCGTATGGGAGAAGGATGGATGAAAGAGTTTTATATAGTTGGGAGTAGGTTCGTTCATTTTGTTTATAATAATGATGAGTGTTTTGAATAAATTGTAATTTTATTGTTATGTAATACTTAATATTTGCTTAATGATCGCTTCGTAATTAAATTAATAAGTTTATAACAGATTTGTTGATTAAGTTTCTAAAAAATAAGTTTATTCATTATTATGATCGGTACTTTTTAATTTACTTGTTAAAATAACAGAAAGAGGAGTCCTTACTATTTTAAATAACACACAAACAAATTCCGTTAAAAAAATCTCAATATCATAAACCACACATCGCATCAATCTCAAAGCCCGTCAAAATTCAATCTTCGCGGGCTCGCCCCCCATAAACCCAGCTCTCATCTCTCTCCCTCTAAACGAACGAACCTTCGTCCTCCGCAATCCACAAATCGCCAACACCAATACACATTCCAA
>UELX01005941.1:0-12127 GCA_900480035.1 Eupelmus urozonus | reverse complement strand
ATAAATTCTTTGTATGTAGTATCGGACCGCGCCGAATAACTTTTGTTAGATTATTCGCGTCAAAATACTATATCACAGTATATTTAAAGTGTGAAATATCGAAGAAAATTAAAATTGACAATACTTTTTTCACAATTTAAAAGCTGTGATATAGGTATAATTATTAAATCAATTTACACCATCATCTTTTTTCCTCCATCCAAGCCAACTTAAGCAAGCCCCGGCACGCCACGGCAGAGACGTCGGATGATAGAAAAACAGCGAAAGGCCCGCGCGACGTTTTTATTTGCGCTCGTCGATCAATCCTGCCTCCTCCCCGGCTCTCTTCTAAGCTCGGCTCTCTCTTGCGCTCGCGAAAATTACCATTCAGCTGAAATTACAAGCTGCATGATTCACATTTGAAATACGATTCCGCTCTACTCGCGGCGTCGGCAATATTTTCAAGAGCGCGCAAATTATGAGGCTCTCGCGAGAACGAGAGGGTTACACGAGAGAGAGAGAGAGAGAGAAAGAGAAAGACAGAGTGAAGAGGAAAAGGAAAATAAAAACCGTACGCGCAAGCAAAAGGGGCATGCGCGTAAGTACACTCGTGCCGGAGTATATGTAAAAAAAAGAGAGCGCTTGTGGAGCATGTTTCTTTGCGCTTTTTCTCGCAAAAACAATTATGATTTGCTGTGCAATTATTTCATTCGTAATATTTTATGCTTTTTTATTTTCGATGTAGTTTTTGAGTGGATAAATACACATAAATAAATGAGATGGTACTTTACTACGTATACAAGCAATCGATAATCAAAATCAAGTAAACATTCATACACGTCATCAAGATCAACGAGCACATAAACACCTTACATATAAAATTCGTCTCCGTCTTATCTGAACGCCCCCTCCCCTCACTTTTCTCCCTTCTTTATCGAAACGCTCGACGCTCCGGCGACACTCGCGCAAACAAACGCGTAATAGCAGGTGCGATTGCGCGTAAGCTTGCGCGTGCACATGCAAGTGTCATTTCCCGTGCCGGACGCGGAGTCAACGGGCCTCGACGACTCGGCACGCACAAGCGCAGTAAGCAGTATACATGTATACCGTTCGTGCATCGGATTAAACGAGTAAGAGAGAGAGGAACGTGTGGAATAGGAGGGAAACAAAGTGGGGCCGAACCCTTTCTTCGCTCGAGTGTTTAATGACGCGGTGTCTATGTTTTTACAACGATTGTCGTCGTAGGTGTGAATAAGATCGAAACGAAGCTATGTTGGTACTTGTTGTAATTGACCGGCTAATTTCTTAATTGTTTGCTTTCAATAAAATACAATTGGTTTGTAGTTTTTGTGACAAGCTTCTTGATTAACGAGGAATTATCAGTTATATAAAAGAATAAGAGAAATAAAAGCAGATAACTAAAGCAGACAAACTGTTTTGATCGGGATACGAATAGCAGCAATTTCAAAATTGAATTCTCTGAATATTAAATCGTATATATACATAAGTTAAAGTACCTAATATTTGGACAGTACAAAAATAGAAGCATTAACTAATTATTCTTTTTGAAAAAACGATAAATATTACAATAAAAATTACGTCATCCTGTTTTAAATTACTATGTCCCATTTCTGCTCCCTACCAGCACAACATCCGCACTAAAAAATGTGTCTGACTATTGCGGAAAAGTACATTTTTTTAAATGTTATTTTTTATTACTCTCTATAAAAATAAAAAAATTCTTTTAATTACAATTTTTTCAACACTCTAAATATCAAGTAAATTTACTGTTATTTATTGTTTTTTTTTTTATCTTTAGTATTTAAAAATGTAAACTGAAAAGAAACTTATGTTGAATCCATCCGAGTGTTGGTCTCGTTACCTTATCCACATTTACGATATGAAATACAACATAATATAAATAGACCTCCGAAATCAATATTAAATATACAATTAAACCAGGATTATGGGTTAAAGGCATTATCGTGGGAACTTGTAATAATTGATTGTTATTTTGCACGGTACGCAACAGCAGCAGTAAAATGTAAAAGCATCTTAAAAATAATAACTAATTAACACAAAATTACTAATTTATAGTAAATTCGTTACCGCAGTATTTTCACGATGTGGGTACAAATATTATTGAAAGAAGCAATAAGTTTTACGTTATACTGATCGTCTGCGCTTGATAAGCTAAAATGAATTTCCAAAGCTTAACTTGAGAAATTAGATGTGGATTATTAATATTCATTATGCAATGCAAAATAAACATATTACTATATACCGCCAACTAAAACTCGTTTATTATGTAACTCTCGTGCTGTATTAATATATTGCGTCAAATTACTAGCCTGAAAAATGAAAATTAATTGATTTCGGCGTATCTCTTAATTATTATTAAACGAAATTGATTTCACATCTTTTCATTTAAATTTTCACAACGCTCCGAAATAAACGTAGAATGTATATAGGTAGACGTTAATAACGCTTTGGAAGATATTCAATACAGGATTTTCCAAGTACATTGCGTTTATTCAAGGCTTATCGGGGAGATAACAAAATTTAAATTAATCAATCGATTTTGACTTTCCGGGCTTTATCGCGATGGCGCATTTCAGTCGTGTATGTTGAGGGATTAGCCGCGGAAAATGAAACGAGTCTATTCATTCGGAAGTTCTTAATCCTACTTTGCTAGCTCTTGCTGGATAAACTCAAATATTTAATAGAAGATCGCAATACCTGTATACCTAATTACTTCTCAAATAATTTACATTTTTACTCTGTAAAAAAAATCTTTATGACAAATCAATTCTCCAAAATTTTCCTTTCAAAAGCTCCACAATAATAACTTACTCCAATCAAACTACTTTTTAAACCCTTATCCCAAACCTTACACGACTCCCACAACTACCAGCCAGCAGACAGCATGCAGCCAGTCCTAGATTAGAACTCTAGACTTTATAGCCCTTATCGCTCTCCTGCGTTCTGAAGAGAGCAGCCCCGCACACATCCACTCTCACCAAAGCGAGACTCATTACACACACACAGAACAGAAGGGGCTGCACCTCCACGTGTATATAAGTAGCCGCGTTGCGAGCTGCAGCTGCTCTATATACACTACAGGCGCGTAATTTTTATCGCGAGGGAGCGGGCTTTTTCGGGGTCGCAGATGCCGCGGCTCGACGGCAAATGGAAGCCGCCAATTGACACGAGCCAGGACACACGCTCTTTTATGACGCAGAGGGTTGTCGTCTATATAGCTGGGTAGAAAGGAGCAAGAGAGGATGATGACTATGAGGCGAGCTTGAGAGGCTGATGGTTTAGTGTACGCGTGTAAGGTAACTTTGAGAGGGTGTATATATACAGGGTGCCTATAGGCTCGGCGTTGCTGATTATCACACGCGGCATGCAATGTTTGAAGATGGGTTAAAAAATACATTTTTTAATAACTATCAATTTTTTATTGCGTAAGTTTGGCTCTAGAAAAGGCGTAGAATTACTATCAAAACAGAAAACTAACAGCGATAATTCAAAAGCGCAATTAACAGCGATGACAACGAACAAGTGCCCTCTAATCCTTCACCAATTTGCCAGGCAAACAAGCGCCTGTTATTCCAACTGCACGCTGCTTGTCTCGTACTTTCGATCTTTTTCGTGTCAACAGCGACAACGGAAAATGCGCGCGCGGAAAATCGAAAATCATTGATCGCGCTGCGTTCGATGGGAAAATGAAGAAAAAAAATAAATGTCGGTTTGCAGCTGGTAGCGATACGCGCTTTGTTCGTGTTGGATCGATCGAGCGACCAATAATATCGCTTCATCATGCTCTCTCGCTTACGCCGGTTTTCTTTATCGAAACGAAATTTTTCAGAACACTTATTAAAATCGATTGGCCGGCTCTATCTTATCGGCGCGCATTTGCGCTAAGTGAAATAAAAAATTGCTCTGAGTGCGGCGCTGTTTATTTTGTTTGCTCTGCTGGGACGATAAAGAATTCATTAATAAAGTACAATTAATTTTATCGCTTTTGGTTAAAATTAAACGATGTTATACATTTAAAAATTTTCCTTTATATATAATAATTTTTAATGACAGAGAAATCAAAGCATGAATCTTTTACTAAAACAAAAGTACGATCCGCTACAAAAAAGCGTGCTCTTCATTATTTTTTATCAACGCTCCCACTCGGCCTCGAAAAAGGCGTTAAAAAGCTAATTACCCGGGGTAACGCACGAGGTCCGTATTAATTAACACCGGAATCCAGAAAATCGCGCGAGACTTTTTGATTCCCGCTTGGCCTGGGCTCCTCCGCATTTTTCATACTCCCCCCACCCCATCCCTTCCCTGTTTCGCGAATCCGCAGGCCTCCTGGAATGTCCCTAGTTAATTTTTTTTCCTCTCCCGGCAGATATAAAGCAAGAAAGAGAGCGAGCTTTTCCCTTCCACTCTATATATTTTTCCTGGGCGGCGGCGGCTGCTCTCTTTCTCTCTCGCGACTTAATTAATCGCATAACACGGGGCTTAATGAAATCAGAACTCTCCCAGCTTCGCTCTCTTTGCATCCGTAGCCTCCTCCCCTGCCCCCTTGCCTCACCCGTCGTACCTGCGAGCTTTATAGTTGGTCGGGAGGAAAAAAGCGGAGCTGGAGGCGAAGAAGCGAAAAAGGAAAACGGAAATATTTATCGAAGAATACTTTTTCTCGGGGGGTGGAGGCTCTGGGCTTTCGAGGATGTTTATCGAATCGAGGGGAGATGGACGAATTGCTGGTGGGTGGTGTAGAGAAGTGGATTCTTTGGGTGGAGTGAGGGATCGTTTAATATTTTTGGTGCTGATTACTAAATTCTTACTGGCTTTATTTTGTTGTAATTACAACATCAATTTGAAAAAAAAACTTTAATATGTAATTGTTTTTCTTTAATATAAAGCCTAATTTATTAGTTACTTCTCTTATCGTTGTTAATATTATGCGCAAGTAAGCAATATCCAAATGAACAGCAGTACCAAAACTTCGTCATATTCCATTCATTTATCACCCTGAACAAAAAAATCAATTGAACTTTGTAAATTAAAGTTGTAAAACACAATACTACTACGAGTTCAAATGAAAAGTCATAGACAACATTCGAACCCCTTCGCAACTCGATTGAAAAAAATATCAATTTCTAAAGTTGCTTTCATTAGAGTCGTGTTCTTTCATTGCTCGAGGATCCAGCGGAAGAAATCGCCTAA
The DNA here is from genome assembly GCA_900480035.1 of Eupelmus urozonus. Classification (NCBI taxonomy): domain Eukaryota; kingdom Metazoa; phylum Arthropoda; class Insecta; order Hymenoptera; family Eupelmidae; genus Eupelmus; species Eupelmus urozonus. The sequence continues at coordinate 6,919 of UELX01005941.1, read as the reverse complement.
TCACGAAATTCATTATACGCCTAGCGCGTATTCGCGGGTAAATCCTCCCTAAGCACATTCAAAAGGATCATGCAGAAAGGGTATATCCGAAACGAAAATGTAAAAGGATCACGTTACTAAGACTGAAAATCATACGATGTTGTAAATGAATATCCAAGAAACAATTCGTACAAAATTCGTGTAATATTTGCTTTTGCTAAATTCTTTTCAAGTATAAACTAACTTTCTCATGTATAGTACAAATATAAATTATAAATACCGTTGAAAAATATGAAACTATCAAATAAAAAGAAATACAGAAACGACTAAAATCCAACTCAGCATTCAAACGAAGATTAACGCATCACTACCCCTTAAAACCCTCTCAAACCAAAAAGACCCATCTCTTCCAAATCGTCGCAAAGACTTTCCGCTCGAGCACCTGTGAGCTTTTCTCACGGCGCGTTTAGCCCTTTACGACTCAGCCGGCCCAGAAAACACCCTCCGCCGTATTAATATCAGTCGGACGAGAAAGCGAGAAGCATCGCCTTATGTATTCGCTCGTTAAAATAATAAGCGCGCGCTCGGACGAGTGTGAAAAGCCTCCGCAGAAGGGAAAAGGGTTAGCCGTGCGGCGCTCGCCGTGAAATTGCCAACTCTGTAAACTCGTCGTCTTTGCAGCGACGACGACGACGACGGGAAGGGAGCGAGAAATAGGAGAGTGATTAAGGGGATTCGCCGGGTCGCGGTATAATTTTCATTCGCGCGAGCTCGCCTCGCTGGGCAGCGGGTTGTTTTATTAAAAGGATCAGCTTCTTTCGCTGTTTAATGACGGTGTTTGTTTTTCATTTCACGCGCTGTGTATGTGTTTGGATAAACAGGTGCTTTCTGGAATGAAAGGTTATTTTAAAGAAACGTAAAATGATGCTGAATACTTTTGAATTTTCGTAAACTAATAATTCAACTTTTGACAAGCTCCGGCATGGATCACCGGCAGACACTAGGCAGCACTAGTCCTCTTATAAATCGAATCCCAGGAGCAATTACAGCATAGCCGCTCGCAGCATGCCGGGTAAAAAGAAAAAAAATGGATGACGGACTAGAGGCTGGCGCGCTGCAGCAGCTACATCGATATCATGCAAATTGCAGCGGATCCACCATCCATCTCCATATAGACATCCATCGAATTAGAAAGCGCGCTCCGCGATGGAGCGGCTCGATATAGACAGCAGAGAGAGTGAGAGAGAGCGAGACTAGAGTGGCAAAAATAATTGAGAAGGGAGAGATAGAGTACGAACGTACCTATACATTACTATCTCCCGCTGGCGCGGACACCGCTGCAAAGATGTATAATTGCATCAGCCGATCGAATTCGGTTACTCTATGGCGAGTCTGATGCATAAAATGACAAGGGAAATTCAGTTATAGTTTCGCTTCACAAAGCGAACGCGCGCCACCCCCGCGCCGCTCTATCTCTCTCGTATTGTACGCGCAAGCGGACCCGATGAATATGTACACGTCTCCCTGCGCCTATGTATGGATGTATATTTATATATGTATACGCGAGCGGCTCTCTCGCACACAGCTTTATATGCATATGCGGTGCGCGAGCTTGCATTTTGAATATATAGCTGTGAGCTTGCGTATGGTTAATATTGCGAGAGCCTGGCGTTTGTATGAGCGGTACCCGAACGCTTGCAATGTGCTGTGTATATGGATGTATTACGCGGACTGGTGCTGGTATAATTCGACGCTTCTGTCGAATTTTACGAGAGCTGGACGAGAGGCTGAATTATTAGACAGTGGGGAGATAACAGAGTGATGACAAGAAGTCGAAAACGAGGGAATTTTGATAAAATTTATATCGGATTCGCGTAGCGAGCTGCTCGATGAGAATTCAGTTACGCGAGAGCAGAAGGTATATAGGCTCGAAAAGGCAAAAAGCACTGGAATACTTTTCGTGCGCCTCGCTTTTTCTTGTTCTCGCTTTGTCGGGGCGGGGGTGGTAGAGCTTTCGGCGAGCTTTATAAATTTCTGGCCGGTTAATCGAATTAAGCTAGCGATCCACTTTTGGTGTACGCGTGACCGCGTACATATTGGCCGAGCCAGAGGTAGAAATGCGATTAGCGCGGAGCAGAGTGAATCGCGGGCCTGGAAAATTCGGAGAGTCACATTGTGAAAATAAAAGTGATGCGCCTGTCAGGAATGAATATATCCGGTAATGGATTTCTTTCGAGCCGATTGATAGAGATGCTGGCGATAGTGTATCGAATGGTGCTTTTGAAATGGTTAACGGTATGTGTAATCGCTTTTTTTTAGTTTTCAATTATATAATTATCTGAATTGTAGATTAAATTGTTATAACCGAATAGAGAGGATAGGTGAAGAATTAGAGTATCGGTGAAACTTTTCATTGATTGGACGATTAAAGAAGACTTACATTTTCTTATCTCCGTCATATAATTTTCAAACATTTATTTATAAAGAATATTTATAAAGCTTCTTTATTTACTTTTACTAAAATTTTCGCTATAAAACAAGCGCAACTAACACTTACCAAAACCGCTCATTAAAAACACACTTCCCCAAGTCCAACCTTCCTTCCTCGCTCCAAACTAGCCTAAACATTTCAAGTCCACCCTTAAACAGCATTCACGCGAACATAAGTGACTACACGAGCGCCACAGCCGAGTCGCACTGCACGCGCATTTAGCGGTGAAAGGACGCATTTGAGAGACGCTGGCCTCGAGTAAAGCGAGAGAAAGAGAGAGAAAGGGAGGGAGAGAGAGATGTCTGTCCCAGAGCGGCTTGGGCTTTCATCAAGACTTCATTAGGTCGGCGTAAATGTATTATGACTTCTGATTGAGTGGAGCCGCAATATATATGCGAGGCTCTCTCGGCAGGCCGAGTCCTCTCCTCGCTTTGTACTCCGGGGCCTCCGTTTTGGAAGCCCGCTCCATTATCTCCTTCCCCTTTTCTTTCTCTTGCGCCGAGAGCCCTATTATTATGATTCGGTCGCCCGATACCACGAGAGAGAATTGAGCTTACGGTTATAGTGTGATCAAAGTTGCGCTCGAAGTCGCGTATTAATTTAATAGCTGGATTTCGAACTATCTTAGACTGTACTAGTTTTAAACTGTACTAGTATATTTTAAAAATTAAGAGCAATCAATAACCCAAAATTACAAACGAATAGCCAGTAACATTCAGCCCCGCATAAAATAAAATACAACAAAGCTCAGAAGAGCGAGCGCATAAAGACGAAAAGTCAAATAGACTTTGAAGAAGAAACGTCGGGGCACATAAGCCTCGGCGGGCGCGCGATTTAATCCTCGAAAATTAAAAATGCCCAGCGGACGCTCGCGACTCGCGCTTCTCTTTTCAAAGGGCAAAAGTCTCACTCCCATCGGCCTGGCTATTATATCCTGCGCGGGCTCCATCTTTCCCGTCGGAGTGCTCCATTTACAGAAACCCCATCAAAGGGATTGTGGCATTACGCTTTAGAGACAGAGCGAGTGACGGAGAGAAAAAGAGAGAGAGAGAGAGGAAGAGTTTAGGAGGCGGAAGATGCCGGGGAAAGGGCAGCGGATCGTCTGTCTCCGTCAGCTGGATGCGAGCTTCCGACTTTGCCTTCTTTGACTGCTCTACCCTCGTTTTAGTGTGTTTTGTGTGTGGGGGGAAGAGGAGTGGGGACTGACCTTGCGTTGTGCGTCTATTATGGCTGGAAGGGAATTATTATAGAGGTAATTTTATTTTTGCGATATATGGAGCAGACCTAGTTTTTCATTTGATTATCACTTTACATTTCTTAGCTTTTACGTAGACTAACAAAAATAAAAGAATTAAAATTTTTCTATTTATAATTTACCCCGAATTCCAAATATCAATTCAAAAATTCTTTCAAACCTAATCCACAAAAACCGGCAATTTTCAACTTTCACAAACCTTCCGCATAAACCGCTCCTTTATCTCCCGCAACTCCGCGCTCATTTCCAGCCTCCCTCCTTTTTTCGTTCTGCGACTCTGGCTTAAACATGAGCGCGCGCCTCGCTTGAGAATCTGAAAAGGGAGAGCGGAAAAGCGCGCGGCTCCGGTAAATGAGTATTTGTCTTTGTGAATAAATAAAATGCATTACACGCACAGTGTGCAGTCGTATAGAGCCAGAGGGAGACGACGAATGACGACTTTGAAGAGGCAGCAGCAGCGGGAAAAAGGCAACTGTCGGCGTGCGCGCCTTCAAAAGCCATATTCGCAGCGCAGATTTCTGTTTGCTTTTCATTCGTAACCCGCGCGAGCTGCACTCAGTGTTTCCCGTGTGTATTCGGCGATGTACTTTTCGCTTTTGATAAGAGGCGAATGGTCAGCTTTCTTTCGAGGTTTAATGTCTGGCTTGTTGTTTAATGTCTTGTTGGTTTAGTTGGACTGTTGACTGAGATTTGAGTTATGTTTTGTAGCTAGTTAGCTCGAGATTTTTTAATTAGTATTTAATTAAAACAATAATAATACTAACCATAAAAAAACTGCGTTTATTAAACGTATGCCTGTAAAAAACTAACACACATTTATGCAATCGAAAACAATCAGACGTTATCAACACTAGTATTTAGAATCGTTAACGCAACTTTACTCAGAATACCTGCTCGGAAGAAAGAGAGAAAGGGGAAGAGGTAAATTCTCTCTCTGGCTCGTGCCAAGTTTCAAAGTACGCGTGTACATATATATACATCAGGAACGAAAGCAGCTAAAGGCCAGGGCAACGTAGCTTCCGCGCCTCCCTTACTTCGGAAATTCGAAAGGGAAGTAATCACAAACGTTCGGGCCAACAAAGTTTGGACCAAAGTCGGCCGGCCGCACGCGGCTTTCTGTTGTCTGTATGTATGTATGTTTAAGACAAACAGTAAGCATAACTTTACTACACAGCTATGTAAATTATTTTTGTATTGAGTACTATTCATTTATTGAATACAATAGGCAAATATTTCCAAATTTATCCGTTATTGCTTTCAGAATTTAAACTTGTAAATATACTATTGCTCTGAAATTTTTCTAATAAAAAAAATACATGTTTTTTTCAATAAACGCCCGAAAAATTTTGAAACAATCGCAATACTGTTACGATCAATAATAGTCTCTTTTCACCTCAAGAAGCACAATAGAATCAATCTCTCGGCAAACCGAATGCTTCTTCCTCCACAGTACTTCAATTAAAAAGTAAAACCCAGCGATAAGCGATACATAAGCGAAACTACGAAGTGCTCGCCCAGAGAGAGAGAGAGAGATATAGAGGATGGGGGAATATAGCGAGCGAAGCTACGAAACAACGCAAGGGCTGACTCTCTCTCTCTCTCTCTCTCCTCTCTTAAAGCCGTAAGACGGCCGAATTGAATTTGCAAACTTGCAGATTGGATTCCAACTTGCCTATTATAGGGTGCGTCTGTTCCGGTTAAGAGGCCGGGCCCCCGCCGAAACGGGAATTAATGTCGATACGCTACACCGACCGAGGCGCGAGCGGAGGATTACCTCCTCTCTCTCTCTCTCTCTCTGCTACTGCTCTCCAAAGGATTGCACTTCATTGTCTTAGACGCCTCTTGCTTTCTCTCTCTTGAGCGCTGTGTGCTAGCTACTCGCGGAGCTAAGTTTAATTTTCAACGTTAAATAACGGGCTTGGCAACAGGCAGCTACGATTATCCCCGTGTGTTGAGCGCAGCTATGCGCTGATCAAAGACTTTGTGCAGCTTTCGCGGATAACTGCAATGCGCCGATGCACTTTTTGCGGTGTTCGGTATTTGGATTGATTAAATGTAAGACGCTACCTACGTTTTGTTTTAATATTATAATTATTGTCTAATTTTCCTGATTCTCTGCTCTTAATTAAGATACGTTAAAAACTTATTATTGTAATAAATTTAAAGTAAGAAATTAGAGTAAGGTATGCTCAGTATAAACCTGTAATTAGATCAATCTTACACACTCTGAAAAAATCGACGTTTCCGAACTTGTCCTTAATCTATCCGTTACGTACCTGAAACAGAAAAAAAAAATAAAAATTATTAACACCATCAAAATCTTCTTAACACAAAATACGCTAATATCATAATAATACCTAAGCACTCTACACAAGGGTAATCACGAATAATCGACAATAAAGTATCCACTTAACCCCCTCACATTTACAATTCCAAACTCACATCCCCAACCAACAACCTATCAAAAAAAAAAACAATCCACCTAAAATATATTCTCCCAGCAGGTACACTCAACCCATCTCCACAGCGCACTCCTCAGCGGCAATTTTCAATGAGCAACAAAGCCGAAATAATTCAAAGCTCAACGAGGGCTGGCAAGCTCCAAGTTCACGCCGGCGGAAAATTCTGCCTCCCTCCTCCCCCATAGCCATAAACGCAATAACTGCGAGCTCGCGCAGAGTGGAGAGAGATAGGGAAGGGTTAGAGGCCAGGACACGCGCGTAAATGTAGTTATAAATAAATCCAGAAGCTCTTAATGCTCAAGCGCAAAGGAGGAAGCACGCCCAAGACGTCGTCGAGTTTTGGGAGAGCGCAGGAGAAGTAGCAGCGCCACCCCCGCAGCCTGGCTCGGCGTATAAGCTTGTGTATAGTGGCTGCGCGAAGCGAGCGAGCTGCGGAATGTAGTTACAGTTCGTAAAGCGGAGGCTTTTGTGGCGCGGCAAAGTTCATTCAATTAACTCGCGTGGACTTTGAGATTGGCTTTTTTTCGGTTGCTGGGATTGTTAGTGATGGATGTGGGAGTTTTCAGTGGATTAAGTGGTTTTCATAAGATATATTTTTAAAAAATAAGGAAGACTCTGTTGATTGCCGAAAATTACTATTCTTGCCTAGGATGGCATAAATTATTCAATATAGATAGATAACAAATATAAACAATCTTCAGATTATAAGGAACAACCGAACTAAACAAACAA
>UELX01005940.1:0-12129 GCA_900480035.1 Eupelmus urozonus | reverse complement strand
CGCACACCGACGCTCAACTGTTGTAGAAACATAAGCTATGCGGAAACGTATAGGGCATTCGTTATATTCTAACAGTTGTAATAGAGTTGTAATAGCGGCGATAAGATCCGTGTAGAACTTTAAGGTACTTCGTTTTTAATTTTTTTTATAAAAAAGGTACTTCGAATAATTAATTTTCTGCTATCGTATTTGTTGTGAGAAGTTCTACTAACTTATTTCCTTTTTTGTAATATCGGTAATAATGTAATGTAATTAATCGGCATAATCTAGTTATTTATTTAAAATATTAACTGCGTTTACCATATTTTAAAGTGATTGTCCTTTAAATTGTTTCATAAATTGTACAAATATTTATGTTTATTACTAAAGGATTTACGTTTCTTGCTGCGCGGAAATTGAAATTTATAATTGAATGAAATTTTATTCCAAGTAAAATTAAAATCGAAATATATTCAAACATCTTTTTAAGGAAGAAAGCCATCTTTAGCCATTCAATTACCAATTCAGGTAAACAGAGAAAATAAAAAAAAATTATTTTAATATTTCAACTGATTACTAAAATAATAATAATAGGCGACCTCATTTGAACAATAATTAGACCAGGTGTCATCACAGCCTGATGATTCTCATTCAATTTACGCGTTACACATTGCGGGTTAGAGAACAATGCCTAGACAGCGACGGTAAACACGTTTATATAAACATAGACAAGCGTAAATTAAACGACCACTGCGCTACATATTCATACGGAATTGGAGCCCTTACCACTACGATATCGTTTGACCTACAACGAGCTTCTCCATCATCTCCCTCGAACAACCGATCCTCACCTTTTTTTCATAGAACAAACATTCTCGCGTAAACTAAAATCCTATACAAGAAGCAGACGAGGCAAAAACAAGCTTGGTAAACACGCGCCGGCGGGAGGGAAAGCGGCGAAATTCATGATAGTCTCGTTAATGAAGAGATACTATCCTTATATAAAGGCAGGGATTAAAGGGCGGGAAAGCGAGAAAGAAGAGGAGGACACATTTCGTAGGCTTTATCGGGACGGAATACCTCCAGCCTTCTTCCTCCCTCGCTCGAGAATGCAGAGGAATTTGCCCCTCAGGTGGCGGAGGTCCGTTCCCGCAGCGATAATTTTTGGGAGCCCTGACTTTGTGTCTTCTTTTTTAGATGCGAACGTGAAGGTTTTGGGTGGGGAATAATGCAGCTCGGATTGAGATGATTATTAGATGCGTCTGACCAAACGCGGATTTGTACTACTGATAATGAAGGGTAAGTGGTGTAATGAGTAGAGGATAGACTAAATATGGAAAAGGATAGGGGAATGAAGATTGGCTGTAGAGTTGCAAAATGGATTTGTATTTAAAAAGGGAAAAAGTGGACGTGAAATAATTTTCAATGCGGTGATATGTTTGCGTCGAAGTACAATAACGATTAAAAGATTTTAATTGGAAAAGTTTATTTGTTTTAATTTACACTGCATTTACTTCGTATGGAATTATTTACTTTTGTGAGTTTCAAATTACGTATGCTTGACTTTTAATAATTTTAAATATTAATTAATGTTTATATTTGTTTGTCACTTATAATATTAATAAAGATTTGGACATTTGTTTCAAAGTTGGCATTTTTTTAAACAGATTTTGAAATGACAACTTTTTCTCTTAAGGCGGTGACATGACACTTAATATACATAACACTAAAATTATGTAATATCTCAGACAACCCATTTAATTTTAAATATAAAATATTATGAGTGTATTGAAAACAGTTATTATCAGCGTTTTAAAAATGTTATTAGTAATTTAAAATTAATCTAATTAATTGGTCGCTGTATTCCTCATTAGTAATATTCTTATTTAATTCTCTTAGCAAACAGTTCCTTTTGTAGTATAATTTAAAAAAAAATTTTCTTCCGAAAGAATAAATAATTGTTAACAATTCACGTTCAAAAGACGTATCTCATTTAAAAGTCTTCGCGTGAAGACTTCAACCCAAGAGTCTTTATCAAACCAAGATGTTAAGTTTTGCTATTAGCGTCATTCTCCAAAATTTGAATACCTCGAAAATTTAAATTCTCCAAAATACTTTAAAACTATATAGAACAAGGTTATACAAAAGTATACAGTCTGCTCAGTTAAAGCTATTTATTTACACAAATACTTTAGTCAACTAATCTCAAAATAAACAAAATATCTCTTCCGGCCCTTTAAGAACCTATCAACCGCTTCCTCAATAAGAAAAGAAAAAGAAAGCCAATCCCTCTGCCCACTCCCAACAAACCACCGAAAAACCAAAAAGTCCAGCGACCGCAATCGTTTTCCAAATCCTCTTAACCCGGCCCTTAAATTACAATTCCCACTTGTCACACGCCCTAAACGCTCCCACTCCCAACCCTTCAACCACCCACTTCCGCGTCCAGGCAAAACAAAGCCCCAGCTCTCTCTCCCAACCGATCGTCCTCGCACCGATCACAGCCGGTCCCCCGACGAACGTTATACACACAGCTCCCCCAGAAAAGCCCGCCCGCGATTTCGGCGCACTCACCCCCACATATACATCTCCAGAACTATATATAGCTTACACGTACAGCTACCCTACAGAGCGAGAGAGAGAGAGAGCGAGCTGAGCGGCGCGTGCGTCGGCGTGTTGCGCGGGAGAGCACGAGAAGAGCGAAGCTCTGCGCGCGCCGGGCCGGCAGTCCTTCGCCGATGTCCCAGCGAGACGCGCGCGCGAGCGCGATACGCGGCTGAGAAGAGAGCGAGCGCATTAGCTACGCCCTCGCTCTGTGTATATTTTCTGTGTCAGTGTCAACGGCCAGTTTCTTTTTTCACTTGGCCCCCCCTGCGTTCTGTGAATTTCGGCCGGCTGGATTTTTTGAGATTCGAGTGTGCCAGGATAGAAGGATGGTTTTTTGATTTTTTTCAAGGATTTTCAGGGAGGAGGATGTGATGATTGACGCGGAGGGAGGACGGCGAAGCGTCGGGAAACTTTGAAAGCCGGGTGAGAAGACTGGCGTTAATTGCGCCGTTAAGGTCAGTCGGCCAGTGCCGCTGCTTGAGTGACCGCTCGAAAAGTTCGGTACGAGTACAGTGCTGCGAGTGACCGCGCGTATACGTATAGAGATAGAAAATCGTTTCCTCGTGCAGTGTCAGAAGTATATCTGTTTGTTTGTTTTTGAGAGAAATGAGCCGGAGAGGCTAGTGGGGTAGAGCGGCGGCGATTATTTGGAGAAGAGAGGAGAAAGATAGCAGGAGAGGCCGGATTAATTTTTGCCGATTCGATCACGCAGCAACCTATATATAAGGTAGGTGTGCAGCGCCTTGCTTTTTTTTTCTCTCGGAGCACGCATACCCGCCCGCACTGATCCCTCTGCAGTCGGATTTCGTTTTTTGCATTCTTCTTTTCGTGAATATTTTAGGCTTAGAGAGTGCATTCTCTCTCGCTTTTTTTCGCCCTGTGACGGTATGGAAATCCTGGGTTTTTTTTTTGAGAGTGAATTTTTTTGTTCACGGTTGGGAAAATCGAGGTTTAATAGCATGGAATGGGAAATTGCTGAAAATTCTGATATTTGTTTCTCGTGATTAAGGTTTTAAATAATTATTGTGAAGGATAGATTTGCGAAACTTTTGTAATACCTTCGAACCCCTGTTAGGAGGGTTCATCGTATCTCTCGATCACGAATTTTGATCAGGCTTTAGGAGATGCCTTCTAATATCAGAGCTATATCCTTGGAACTAAACGTCTTAAATATAAAAACGAAAGTAGAAGCGATAAGCTTTTATAAGCAGTAAATTTTAACCCTTGGTACCAGAAAATATTTTTTAAGGTCTGGTCAGAGATTATTTGTGAAATTTGATAAAAGAACAGAGATGAAGTTTACGTAAAATTTCGTAAAAATAGATTACGAAAATTTGGGTAATTTTTAAATTGTCAAGTACGCTTTTACCGATGATGTATGATTAGTGATGAATGCACTGAAGTTTACCTCGAAATGATAATAGCTCTTGGAACAAGTACTTTTTCGGGACTTTAAACTTTTGCTAAATGTCTCTTAAATGCCGTGAAGTTTACCGATAACTTTGAAATCGCCCAAGAGACTTATTACTTAAGTAAGAATATGGAGAAACTTCACATTCTTTTACAAGCTTTTTATCGTGTTATTGAAGGTCAATATGTTTGAAAAAATGTATGATAATTATTCTAATTTACATATATTAGTATTTTATTTTTAATATGATAAGAACTTTTCTTCGATTTTAATTCTAATAAATCTTTGGGACTTTTTGTAACTTAAGCAAGTACTAAAAAGTAATAGATATTAAAATTTTATACACGATGATAATTAGCAACTAAAATATCTTTTTTAGCGTATAAACTAAATATTGATTTAAAAAAATTACAATTATATTTCATATTTTAGAGTTGATAAGTTCTATTATTAAAAAGAAGCTTTTTATTTTTTCCTTATAAATGAAATATAAAATCGTGACTATCTATTTTATAAAGTGATGAATTTAAATATGAATGTTTCCTGCACTTATTGTAAGAGCAAATTGATCAATCAGTTTGAAGCTTCGTAAACGTACTGGTTGTATATAAATATTTTTATAGTATTCGATTATTTACAAATATTTAACGACTATATTTATTTCATCTATAAAAAAATTTTCATGAGTTTTAGAACAAACTAAACATCAATTTATTTTATATGTGTTATAATATGTTTACTAAAAACACGCTTTTTAACTTTTAATGTGGTTAAATTAAGTAATTAATCATTTCCTTTTCGACTTCATAATCTATATGAATCTTTAAATATCCACATGCTAAAATATTAACTACTTTATTATTTATATAACATTTATACGTGAACTGCACCCATAAATAATAAATAGTTTCCTTCATTAATTTTACGGCCTAGTCATAACGAAGCAAATTAAAAATTCAAACACCCCTCACATAAAAAAAACCCCAACAATCAAAAATTCACCACCAACAAAATTTCAATCCCGCAAAACCGAACCACCATTCGAAACTCCACTAAAAACTTTCAAACTCCCTAAAACGCCCAAGCCGCACTCCTCTTAAAATCGATCGAAATCCATCTAATCGCAACGAGGCTTGCCGGAATTTCCAGAAGCACCTCGCCGCGCGCTCCTCGGATTATATGTGCAGTCTCGATTTCGGTAATTATGGCCCCGGCGCAGTCGCCTCGCGCGGAGCTTTGCGCGCGTGCCAGCTAGAAGAGGGAAAGGATACACTGTGCACACGGGATCTCTTAGAGGAAAATTTTCGCTTTAAAACAAACACGCTCCGCGGGCCCCGTGATTTAGAGTTATCGCTCTTTTATAGAGGACTTTACTCAAGCTGTTATTTTTAACTAGAGCTTAATACGTGGAATATAAAAGCTTTCTGCTGGGCGAGAGGCCGCGGCCGCGGCCGATAAATTTTCCGCTCGTCTTTGCTTTTTGCCCGCATTATGGATTCGATGCGATGCGAGACGTTTTTATGGCTGCTTTAATGTATGCTGTCGGGAGGAATGAGAGTATTTAGAAACTCGGGCTTTTATCGATGGATTTTTTTTTTGCGTTGAGGGGGGTTATAGTTGGCTTGTTATGGAAATGTGACTTTCAAACGTTGATTTTTGAAGATATTTATTTTTGCAATGTTGTTTAGAAGGGCAATTCAAAGACGGAAGATTTCATGCAAATAAATACGCGACACTTTAATAATCAAATAGCTCTTGAGTTTTCATATTATATGAGCGGAAACCACAAAAGTCAAGCTGCAGTCTCGTGATAGATTAAAGAGCTTTCTTCGCTAGAATCGTTTGTGAATATATAATACAATCGCAGTGCAAAAGTGCGTTAAATTTGAAATGCGAATTGCGGGCAAAACAGGAGAGAGCTCGTATCCTAGGTAAATTTATTGCAAATGTTTTATCGCGTAATTAATCGCAAAACTTTATTATCAATTCTCAATAATCAGCGGCGTTAATTTTCTAAAGTTGAATTATCGTACGAAGTAGCCATAATGTGTAGAGAAAGTATAGGTTTCGCTTCGTTAACCACAATAATGTTGCAGATGAGTTTTTAAAAAAAAAGAAAATAAACTTCTGTATGTTTTTCAAAGTTTTTTATGTACCCACATACGTAGCTTGTAAACAACTCGAATAAACAAACTGTAGATAAATCTTAAGTCCGTTTTTGTGTTTTCGAGAAACTGACTTGGGTTTTAAGGTGCGCCCCCAGATCGGAGATAATAAGTTGAAATCTAACCATTTAACTAATTTATTACGGCATTAAATACGAATATAATCTTGGCTACAACTTTAAGATATAAGAAAAATATAGGAAATTCAATTTTTTTAAAAATTGACTTAAACTTTATAATAATTTTTTTTTTTCAAGTAACTATCCATATACTTTTTTGTACTCTCTACAAAATCTAATTTTTCATTGTCGTTTTTCAAAAAATCCAACGTATTTCTCAGTTTTTTTTTCAAAACTGCACGAAAAACTATATCAAGCTTCCTGCGCGTACGGCATCGAGCAAATTTTGAAAAATGTTGCGGCTTAACTCAATTATTCCCCGGGAAAAAAGTTTTTAACGATCCTTTTTAGAATCAATAGCAAGCTTGCCCGTAAAACGCACACACCCTACTCAACCCTTCCACTAGATCGGCGGATGAACTTTGTTATCCTTTTCCCCCATTCATTTGCGTATTTCTATTTATATTCTTCCGAACCCACCCTCCATTTTGCAAAAATACGCGAACTCAAAAACCATGAACATAAAGCGCATCGAATTTCAAATTTCGAGCCCGGACAAAACATTACAGTCAATTCCATCTCCACGCAGCAAAACTCCTCGTATTTATCAAAAAGCCCTGAAAACAAGCCCGCCAAAAACTCGGCATCGACGGAAACAACTCATCCTCGCTGTATATACTCTACATGCGCCGTGTTTGCGCTTTCCCCTCTAACCTCTTTTTTTTTGCGGCCGCCATATCTCTTTTATACTCCGGCTCTCCTTTTCTTTCCTTGGGCGAGAAATGCGCTTTATTATTTTTCCTTTCTCGCGGTAAACAGCCTGGCGCGCCGACGTTTGTTTTGCCGCGCCAGCGACTGCAGCGGAAATTGCGATGAAAAGAAGGCACTCGACTCGCAGCTGCGCTTCCATCAAACGAGCCGAGTGTATAGCGCGCGCCTCCGGCCGTTAGTTGGCCCCCGAGTGTCGCGCGCGGATTTTGTTTTCACCGAGCTAGCGCCGACGGATTCGTAATTATCAATTGAAAAGTTGTGAGAGCGAGTGGCTGGGCGGGCGTCGAGGCGCTTCGTTTATTTTCGAGAGAGCTCGACGGAGAGACAATGGGTTTTGTGGATTCAAGGCTCGAGGCTGGTGGAGAGGAGTGGGTAATTAAAGAGCGTTTCTTGTGGCAGTTGTGTTTACGGCGAGGGGTGAAGGTATGTACAAGGTGTTTATGCGTGAATAATTTGGACGTTTTAGAGGGAGGTGAATTGTGTTTGTAGTATTCTAACCTCAAAATCACGAGTTTGACAGAATCTATTGGCGCTTGCGACTAAATGTAGTTCGGTACCTGTACCTATATAAGCTAATTATTTATTTCTTTAGAATTTTTCTCTTTTGCTTCGCTCGTGAGAAAAATGCTCATGAAGTAAATAATCAATTCCTGCGCTTGTGTTAAAACATACTAATATTTAAACGTACTAACATTATCATCGTCAGTGTCGTATAAAAATACGTATACACGTTTTCTTCAAAACTTTTCTTTTTCATCAACTAGTGACAAGCCTGCTCATAAAGTAAGTATACGCAAAAGCACGTAAGGTGAGAAATATTTTTATTGAAATACGCGATAAATAAAGCCTATAAAAAAGGTTTCTCGATAACGCAATATTGAGAATATTGCTGTGCAACAGACAAGACGCGGATGCTCATTCAATTTGCCGCGCAGCCTTTTCGTAGACGACGCTTGTTGACCTCTTCGAGAAATTCGCTTGACGTAATTGCTAAGGATGTATACACGGCGCGGATAAATTAGGTTATTTCGTTTTTTTGCGCGCGCCTTCGCTCTTCGCGAGGCGCGAGTGTCAGTAGCGCGGCTAAGTATATGTAGAAGTAGCGGCAGGGAGCAGCAGGCGGTGATAAAAGTTTAGATATAAATATACTAATATAAGGTGAATTAGAATTTTTTTTATGAAAATTATAATGAAACTCGCTGCGATAACGATAATTACTGACGTAGTTGATTTAGGTGAAGCTAAATAATTTTTAGCTTGCTAGAGCAATTATTGTTTGGTTTTTAGAGGCTGTTGCATTTGTAGTTAAATGTTTTATTTATTTAATTAATGTTTTTTATTCAATTGTAAGAATTTTCGATATAATTACAAATTGAAGGTTATGTTTTGGAAGCGAGTTGCCCAAAATCGCTTATATTGTCATCTGCTTTACAGACTATTCCTTTGCTGGGACTTTAGTGATAAAAATTTTAATGTTTTTCGTGCAACTTGGTATAGCGTTATTCAAGGCGTTAAATGCATAAATTTGGGGTATTGATTCCCAGATTAATTTTACAAAATTACATTTTTAATTTTATTTTTTTTAATACTTTATGTTTTAAATTGACAAAATAATTTTTTAAAGTGTGTTATCTGATTATATTTTATACGTATTTGAGAATGCTGTAAGTACAATTAAATTTTTTTTCCAATAAATACATGATAATACAGTTGATATAACACCCACATCCGTTTTCATGTTACCCATGCGTAACAATGGATATATCAAAGGAAATCAAAGGGTTAAGATGTTTAGTACGAAAATTAGTATAACGACATTATTATTTTTACAGAATCAGGTCCCAGAGTTACCGTGCTATTTTAATAATATTGGTGAAAAGATTCTTTCTGTGTGCAAATACAAATTTAATGTGATGTTTGGTCAGTACGCGAAGTGCTCTTAGTAAGAAATAATTAATTGACAAAGTTGTCCTTTAGGGCACTTCATTCTTAATAATTAAATGCAGAAAAACGAAAAGGGCTTTTGTGATTTTTTTCAAAAAGAAGCTTTGCTCTTTCAGCGGCTCTTGAAACGTGTAATGCCGTTCAAAGAGTCCGCCCAGAAAATGTGCTTAAAAAGTGCATGAATTTTCATTAGGAAGTCTCCTTTTCAGCTAAATGAGAGCGGCTTTTAAGTTCGCAAAATTAATTTTCTAAATAAGAATAAATACTTTACCGTCCGCCGTACTTTTCTGTTTAACCTCTCCACTAAGCCAAACTTTACGAACCCTTTTAACAGTCCAATCAACGCTCGCACAAAAGACGCGCGCTCGCCTCTCAAAATATCAATGCCCCACTGCTGAAAATCAAAGGAAACTACCGACGGACTCGCGACTTCCAGCCGCGTGCGCCACCCCGTTTTATCACTCTTTTACGGCGCGTCGTTTCTCTTACAATCTCGAATTCCACGACTCGTAACCCTGCGCTCCTCAAAACCTTCAGCACGAATTTTCTCTCCCGCGAAAAATTCCAGCTCGAAAGAGAGAGGAAAAAAAAAAACTCGCCTCGAACGATCAGCAACGTCGAGCGAGAGTTTACATCCAGGTCGAGCTGCGCGCGCTTATGTACATATATATAAAATATGCACGCAGTTTCGACGCTTTGCGCGTGTATATATGTATACATATCGAACGCCGAATAATAATTCCTCAAGCGGGAAAATATCGCGCGTAGGTGAATCGCTATTGCTTTTCGCGGCAAGTGGATTCTGCTGGGTTAGAGAAAGGAGGATTGAAAAATGAAGGTTCGTCGGGCCGAGAGGATTCGGAGTTGGATTTTTGTGGGAGGAGTGGGATGCGCGCGTCTGGGCTGCTCGATTATCGAGGCCGCGATGCTTTTCGGAACGTGTGCCGAGACTTTTCGGCTGGATTTGTACGAGTTGCCTTTCGCGACGGCTCGCAGTCGATGGGCTTTTTGAGGTTTAGATGGGGGATCGGGTTTTTGATGATGTACGAGGCGTCATTTGTTTTTGTAAAAAGCCGGGTGGGAGGTTGTATTATTGAGGTTAAGTGTTATTAAAAATGGATAATGAATGATAATGGGTCGATTTTTGTTTTACGGTTGTCTTAGTTATTTTTTTATAGACATTTTTGAAAGTTATTTCTAATGCCATTTAAATACGGACCTGCTGTTATACACAATTTAATAACGTAATTCCGCTGCTCCAATTGAAACTGCCATAACTTTAGATCAGATTAATATTTTTCAATTCTGATGTTTTCTCTAGCTTTATTTTCTTTTATGAAACTTAAGATAAGACTCTTGTAAATCAAGCTATTTACGTTGGAAGTAGAAACTGTTTTTCTAAATCTACGTAAAATTAAAGTAAATGAATTATGAAAAATTAAAATATCAATTTCAAGATTCATTAACTGAGGGTGGCCCAATTTTGTAAGTAGTTTAGCCTAAAAAATTTATTTTTCTATAAAAGTAATGTTATAAACTAAAGGTTTTTTTCTTGCATATTTTATTTCAAAGGAGTTTCTGATTTTAATGTATTTATATATTCAATATACTAATAACTCCAATTAATTTCGAAAATAAAGTCTGTTGAAATATTCAAAGCTTCTAAAAGTATGAAACACTTCTGT
The DNA here is from genome assembly GCA_900480035.1 of Eupelmus urozonus. Lineage (NCBI taxonomy): Eukaryota > Metazoa > Arthropoda > Insecta > Hymenoptera > Eupelmidae > Eupelmus > Eupelmus urozonus. The sequence continues at coordinate 1,448 of UELX01005940.1, read as the reverse complement.
CAATATTTATTTGATGGGTAATATTTATTATTGAAAGCTTCTATTAAAGGTTTTGCTATTAAAGGCTTCTAAAAGTATGAAGCACTATTTAGTCAATATTCGATTAAAGAGCAATATTTGCTATCGGTATTCCATAATAAGTCGCTACTGCGTGCATTTAAATTTATGTACACATTGAGAAAATTAGGAACATAGAAAAATAGAATAATAATGAATATTATTATATTATGTGGGAAACCTGTGACGTCTTCGAAAAATCAAAGAAATTACTTTATTTATACTAAAATTTGCTATAAACAAAATAATTTCTTTTTATTTTTCGAAGATATCACAATTTTTCTACATAATATAATAATATTTACACGTACTTTTAAAACGGAATTATCTCGTTATTTATTTTACGCAAAACAAGAAATTTTTAACTGCGCATTTGAAATTCGAAGCCGACATTATACCTTGTTATTTCAAAATTAAAAAAAAATTAATACCTTTGAAGCTCACACCGCGAGCTTTCGTTCGGTAAATAAAATGAGTGCGCCAGATACATACCGCTTTTTCTCTCTCTGTACACAGTCGCAATATGATTTTTATCTCTCGCGCAATCTCTCCGCTATCGCGTCTCCCCTATCGCCCGATGATTGACTCCGTGTCTCTGTACACACAGCGCAAAGAGAGAAAAGCTCTATCTCTCCCTCTCTCTTTTTGCTATCGCGCCAGACGGCAAAACAAACATGGCTAATAAGAAGCGGGGAAAGTTCAGAACTCCGGAGGGCGCGAAAAAAGGGATACGCTGAGCGGCCATGGCGATACAAAGAGGGCGTAGACTCTGTCGTTTCATTATCGCGGATTACAATCTTGTCTCTTTGTGTAAGGCACAAAAGCGAGCTGGGATGCGCAGCGAAGAGTGCAAAGTGTGCAAATGAGACAGGAGCTCGTTTTTTTTTTTTTGGCGAGGGGATTAGTGTAAACATTTTGTAGCTTAGCTCGAGAAGTGTTGTAATTTTCTGCTATTCTTGGTGATGAGCGCAGCGGCATTTTGTTAATCTGAAGCACGATTTGCTTTAGAATCAATGCAATGAGTTCTTTTCTAGACGGAGACGAAATTCTAATTATTATTTAAAGAATTTTACTAGAGTTTTTTGTAGCTCAAGTTTTTAATTCTAAATTGTAGATATCAGAAGTAAAAATTGTATGCAACGTTTACTCGAAGTATAAGTAATTCGTAAACTGAGAGTAGAATATTTTAAACGTCGATTAAAAAAATTTTAAAAGTGGTACCTGGAACTAGAAAATTGTATATTTTGATACAAGTACGTAGAAGTTGATTATCATACTAGGGCAAATTTATCGCCACAACAAAGCTTAAAATTAATTAACGGAATGTGAAAGGGTGGGGTAGAAATCTGCACAGAAGATTATACGGGAACCCAAAAATTAGGTTGTAAACA
>UELX01005939.1:0-12129 GCA_900480035.1 Eupelmus urozonus | reverse complement strand
AACGACTTGCACGTGCATAGACGCTTACAGTCACACCACCACGCAGTGCCAGAGAAGGCATCTGCTTATTCTGTTACCACTCACGGGTTATAGCTGTGAATACTTCTTTCCGTGTACACTGTACAAAAATTTATAAATATTTACTGAGCATGGCTACCTTTTATACTTATTTCATTGCCCTCTACTTTGTTTATTTTGCATTTTTTTTAAATAGTGATGGTATCTTGAATGTATTAACGTTCGATATATTGCTACAATACAATAACGGCGCTAAACGTTGTAATATGAAGGAAAACTTATGATACGAATATCGTATTTATACTTACATTTCGATATGTTTGAGAAAGTTGATTGTTTATCTTGTAAGATGTTTGTTACTCGGGCAAAGTAAAAGAGAAAAGTCGAACGAGATAAAAGTCTACTTTCATACAAGAATGAAACTATATTTTGTGATCAAACGAACTGACCTGTAAATGAAGTTCAATCATAATTACTTAAGTAATCTTGTCCGAAGAGGTCAAATTGTAGTCGGGTGAGTATCGCAAAGTAGAATGCTCAGTTCACATTTGTACTAACGTATCGAATTTAGAGAAATCGAATTAAGTTACTTACGAAGGACTTTTTTAACTTAGATTCGGAATTAGAAAGTCTATATAGTCGAATGCTAAAAGAATGTATATGAAATATTATCGAAATAGTTAAATTCGAATAGCTTTTTCAGAATACTTCTCATTTTATTACTATAACTAATGGCAGTGGTGTTATCTATGTATAAAAATAATTCGCAAGAACAAAAATCTTTGAGGAAATATTTAAGTCCATAACAAACAATCTTCGATTCCAAAACCTTTATATGACAATTACGTTCGTACATACTCTACTAACCATCTGTTGCTTGATCTTTTGCAAAAAAAACGCTTCAGCCAGGTAGAGATGCATCAGTAAAAATTTGTAGAGTACTTATAAATAAATTGAGTGCATTCGCGGATTTTTAAGTATTTTTTTTCTCAAACTTTCGAATTAAGTCAATTAAGTTAGTCCTCTTTTTATCTGTTGATTGTAAGCAGTAATTATTTGAATCTATGGTAAAACCTAAAAATTCACAAATTCTGAAAGGAATAAATTCACACTTATTTTCGTTTAAAATAAATCCTACTTTTTCTAGCAAAAATTTTGTTTCGTGTATATTTTTGAGACAATCTTCATAAGAATCAGCTATTAATTAAATACAGTTAAAATATTGTACTAACTTATATCCCTTAGATTTGGAAAATTCAAATACAGGTTTTAGTATTTTTATGAAAATGTACGGAAACGTATAGAGAAAGATAAGCAACAAAACTTCTAAAATTTTTCGTGAGAAAAAATCTCAAAAAAATTTTTATAGCTTTTATGTAAAAGTACTAAAAAGAAAAAATCTTTTAAATCTAGTTTAGTTATATAATCGTGTTTTGAAAGTAAATTTATAGCTGTTTTCCTATGTTCGATTTTAAAATGTTCTAGTTTAACAAACTCATTTAATTTGACATTGCACTTTTGCACGCTAATCGCAAACAGTTTCCTAACACACGAATTTCTCTTTTTTAGACAAGGTGTGGCTCATCTTTCACTACTTTATATTTAAAAGGTATTTTATAATCTTTAATGTGTTGAAGAACTGTTAGAGGTAAGAGCTTTCCATTCGTCCAAAAAATACTGCAAACGTCCTGCTGGCATACTTACATTTATCGGTGTTTGTAGTAAAAAATTTGATTTTGAAAATATTTCACCTATTTCTAAAAAATGCTTTTTCTAATTTAAATAAATGTTTCTTTTCATCACATTTTTAAAATTTTGAAGTAATGGATATATCGTGATTATTAATATTCTTATATCAGTTTTTCCTTATAGAGTTTATATTTTTGAATAATTTGAAAATCATATTGTAATTTTTACTAAAAATTATATTTCTACAAATTTTTAAGTAATTTAATTCATTTGGTTTTTTAAAGACGAAAGTATAAAAAAATATCCTATTTGTTCCTTAATATTTCCTCCTAGACTATACAATAATAATTCATGTGTATATTTATTTAACCTTAACTTACTAGAAAAGTTCAAGACTTTCAGATCACCGAATTTAATAAATCGTTTTCAGTAAGTTCTGTACCTCATAATCAAATGAAAGCCAAAACGTTTCTAGATCTAACATTGAATTATTCCATAGATACATTACAAGTATTAATGTATTTCATTTTCTATCGACCTCAACAAAAAACTACAAAAATGATACCGAATGATTTTTTCTAGAGATAGGTACTTCTGGCAAAGTTTCATGAATTTTGGTAACTTGAAGGTGATACACTGTCCTAGTTAGTGCAAAATAAATTAGTAATTTTTTTTATATTTTAAAAAGTTTATATCTCATAAATAACGAGAAAAAATTATAAGATTTATGCAACAATTTATTCTTGCACAAAATTACGTTTTCATTAATTTTTATATATCTAACAAAGAAAGTGTCTGGGTCACGGATTTCGATGAAACTTTTCAAAATGATTCGTTGGCCTAAAATATAAGACACGTATCTCGGCATTTTATCCAATGGGCATTTAAGTTCCAAATGTAGTCCATTTCATTATAACAGACCCACAAAATATGGTTTGACTTAAACCGTCATAAGTTATATCTTGAACAAAAATTTAGGAAAGAGTTGTTTCAAAAGTCAATTTAAAGTACAGAAACAAACTTTTTTTTAAGTTCTTATACAAGCCAAACGCTATTTGTAAGCACCTAGCGTAGCCACTTAGCAAGCGGCGCTGTCAGCGGATACACATCTACATATACATATGTAAACGCCTCTGCGCAGGTGTCTTCAGCGTAAAAGCAATGTATAGACTCGAAGAGTCTAGTTCCAACCGCTGCAGCACTTAGTCGCACAGCTGCATTGGGCTTAATAAAGACTAGATTAACTAATATCATAATCTAGTCATTTACAGCTCCAAATCATCTCCTCCCTAGTTGTGGGCCAACTGCACATTTTGACCAAGGGCAATATACGATTTTTTAATATGCCCACCGGAAAGTTCGTACTTCGATCACCGCCGAAACGGGAAAAAAGTGCTACATATTCTTCTTCTTCTTTCCCGGCTCGGCGGGGATAAAGTACGCACTTTCCGCTAGGGGATGTTAAAAATTTCTTTTTAAAGTCTAGTTCAGGTGCAAAGCGTGCGTTTCACTGACAGTAACTTACATAGGGGAGACCGATGTAAAGCTGAAAACTTTTTCTTTTAATTTTTAACTTCCACAATTTTAGAGCAAATTAAATCGGCTGTTGGCAGTTTTTAAGTCAAGGATCTGAGCTAACTTTTTCATATTTTTTTGCTCCCCGATTCGCCTTGCTTCTATCTTTATTTTACAAATACGTAATTGTTTGTTTTCATTCAAGAAGCTGAAGGTTGTTTTCGTTCAAATTGTCTTGATAAAAAAAGTTCATCGGACAAAATTAAATGCGCTTTGGGCATTATTGCCAAATTTTCAATTTTGTCTGATGAACTTTGTTTTAAAAGTTTTTTAAAAATCAATCTTAAATATCGACTACAAATTTAAAAATTTTGTTTATTTTGTTTTCGTAATACCTTCCATGTTACCGAAAATATCATAGCTTATTATTTCGCATTTACTATTTAATTTTCAGAAAATTTCTCGACGTCAACTTGTTTTTTCAATTAAGAATGACAATGCATTATGTTATAATATTTTTGGGATATTAAAGAAATACAAATTTTTTATACTTAATCACGTTTTATATCGGACTATAAAGAATAAAATAATTTGTCTTAACCTTCGAAAATTGATATACCTACCTATCCCTAATATATCAATTTTTTGTTTAATTATTATTGTCCAGGGAAATAAAATGTCACATCTGTACTAAAGCTTTCAACTCTCCACACAGCACGCGCCGTGAAGTATGTGTGATCTGTGTACGTAGATGTAAGACAAATCGCTAATTTCCTGAAATTCTTCTACCACTAAAAGTGCAAGTATTGTACCAGCCGAGGAACGCAGCTTAATTTATTCAAAAAATTTACTTATTATAATATTACATAAAAGATAGCTTATAACTTAATTAACTATATGAACCTCTTAAATGTGCTTATGTTCGGTTAAGACATAAATTTAGTATATAAGCGAGTGAAACAAAGAATCAGTCGCCACTCTTGAAATTAAAAGTGAGTCTAGAAAATTATTTATCAATTTTATTCACAAAATAAAGAAACGAATAAAAAAATAATTTTTGTAATATACCCTCGCATAAAGTATCGCACTATTTTCCTATTTCCAGAGATACAAGCGTCGTGTTAAGTACCTTAAATCTACAAATTGCAAAGCGTTGACTCATTTTTTAATATTGAGTAGGACTATAGTTGTGTTGCTGCTTTCGCTTTGCAAATTCTGGAGGTAGTCCTGGACAACGGTAAAAATAGAAACGAGTCTGCGAAGTTGAAGTTTGTAAAAGTTTGGAACACGGCGTTTCTTATCCTGAAATTAAAGAATTAACTCAATTCTTTCTGCGGAGATGTCATGAAGAATCGTATTTTGCACTCAGGAAACAAGGTGTACTCCGGTTGCCCCGCGTGCATGCTGCCAGAATGAAGCGAGGGTGCCGAATCCACTTGTTTCCCTTGGCGCTTATGGACTATAAAGTTATTGAATAAACTAATAAATTTTAATCAAACTTCAGAACGTAATTAAAGTTCTAGTTCAATCTATTTATTAGAATCTAATTTTTTATAAAAAATTTCAATTAAAAGCAAACGTAATTCTGGTCCCTCTAGAATTTTCAAATATTTAAATGATATAAAATTACATAATAAATATACAATGAATACATTTTTATAACGGTTTATTATACGGTTTACGAGAAAACGCAAAAAATAGTATATTGTGTACCAACGGCGTACAGCGGTTTTCTTTTTAGACCAAGTGTAGAAAGCCAGAACGAGGCGAAGGTGAGTGCGTTTGCAAGCTAAAGACAGACTGCTACGATACGAGCTCAAAAAAACCCACTAGCACTTGATGCATACTATATTTTTAGTAACTCATATATTAAATTTCGTGGTTTTCGTTACCTGAAATAAAGCGAGACTGGACCCTGGTAGAAATTTCCACATCTAACTTTAAAAATAGGCTAGTGGGTGTCTAATTCTTCACAGTTGGCCAAAAAATGGTGAAAATTTCTACCAGGGTAGTGATCATTTTTGGCACGGTAACTTCTATCCTATTAGATTTTAACTTCTATTTCAAAGCACACCCACACTCACACAAATTAAATATATTTTAGAAAGCAGTAAAGTTATAAAATATTCGTACCCACTGTTTCTGTTTCTTGTAAGTCTAAAAACGATCACTTTTAGGCCAAATTTCGGTAAGGCAAAACGCAAAAATCGTGCATGTGTTACAAAAATTTATTTTTTTCACTTTTCCTCTTACAAAAAACGTGATTTTTTAGTAATCAAAATTTTTTTAAATACTCAAAATAAAAAATTATCTATAGATTTCTTTAAAATTAAAAAGTGCAGCTTATAGATAATAAAATTTAATGTTTACACAAAATTTGGTAAACATTCAATACAACGGGATATAAAAAATAGATCACATACATATACTTATACGGACGTATATTTAATAATAGATTCTCATTTCGATTTTCCATAAATCATAGTATCAATCTAAAATAAAAATTTTTACGATAAAAATTTTTTATCAATACATGGCTGCTTTCCAAAAAACAATCATATAGTTAATTTTTAGTTATACATTTGCTCAATAAATTCATTTTGATCACTACATTTTTGATATTTTGAAAGTTTTATAGCCTACAATTGTATAAAATGCACATCGTTTATTTGAGCCAATCTTTTTTTATCATATCGCTACCCTTCTCACCGATCATGATCGTAGCTGCATTAGTATTCGCTCTAGTTATGTTTGGCATTATTGATGCATCAATGACTCTTAATCCCTTGATGCCATAAACTCGCAATCTTGAGTCAACCACCGCATCAGAATCATTGTTCGGACCCATTTTACACGTACCAACACCATGGTAGAAACTTCCTACATGATTCTCAGCAATACATTCATAGTATAACGATTCATCTTTTATAAATTTCTCACACGGAGGTACTGATAAATCCATTTCCACTAAACCACTTTTCTGAAAAGCCTTGGTCGTTATGATTTGTCTAGCCATCTTAATACCCTCAGCCATGGTTTTAATATCCAAACGATCCACGTGAAAATTCGGGAAAATCAAAGGCTGACCCCAAACTGGGTTAGTGTTATTTAATTTAACCCAGCCTCGACTCTTAGGTGAAATAACAGCTGCGACTATATATATTACATTTCTGTATGGAAATGCTGAAAAAACTGATTGATTTCCAAATGAATCTATCTCATTCACACTATGGTAATAAAATATTTCTATGTCTGGAACTCCTGGTCTCGTTTCTATTGAAGTCTGTAAGTAAGTTGTACTATCGATAATACCACCAGATACTCGGTAAGGCCCTTTATGATAATTTATAAATCGGATGACATCGTCGATCTTTTTATTTATAGGACTCAAAGTAGTAGGATCATCTTTTACTTCGAAAGTAGCTGATCTTATTACTGGATGATCTTGAAAATTTTTTCCAACGGATAAACTTTTTTTTACTTCAATACCTGCATCGTGTAAATCATCAGGTAGTCCAATTCCAGATAACATTAAAAGTTTTGGTGATTCGAAAGTTCCTGCAGAAACTATAACTTCTTTCTTTGCAAAAACTTTTTTCGTGACGTTAGTATTGTTAATTGCATACTCTACGCCAGTTGTTTTATTAGTTTTAGTATCGATAATTATCTTGATCACTTGACTGTTGGTTTTAATAGTCAAATTTGACCTTTTTCTACGAATAGGCCTTATAAAAGCATCGTTTGTACTCTGCCGAATCTTATTTTTCATTGTATAATATAATCTTGATACTCCCATCTGATCTCCTGAGTTATAATCTACTTCTTTCAAACCTAATTCCTTCCAAGCGTCATATACTACTTGCATATATTTTTCCTTTTCACGTACCTCAATGCTTAAATATCCACCAGTACCATGCTTTTTTAAATCTGTAGATGGAATTCGCTAAAACAAAAGTTCTACACTAAATTTGCATTTTTAAAGTAATATTAATTAATTGTTTTTTAAACTAGAATTTGTGTAATTTTGCAGTTCTGATTAAACACTTTAATATTTTAATTAATTAAAAAGTTAAAGGTTCATATTTCATACGTTTAATTTACTCTAGAACTATTGGACAAAGTGAATGAAACATTTTAAAGAAAATAGAATGGCTTTACCAGTGAATGAACAATTTAGCCCAATGAATGGCCAGATTGCATGATATTTTTAACCGATTAAATAAAAAGTATAAGAGTACTATTATAATAAAAATTATCTTTTTGAAATTTATAAAATATTATGTTATATTACAGTTCTTTAAAAAAAAAATGTTCATTTTCTGGTGAGTTTTCAACCACTGGTGAAGTTATTATTGTTATTTGCATTTAAAATCTTTATGATTCTTACATATTTAAAGCGTATAATGAATTATTATATTATGAATTATATGATTATGAAAATAGAAACTAAAAATTTTGCTTTAAAAAGCTAATTTTTATAATGAACGTAAGAATAAATTTTAATTTTGTACCGTTCTTAAATCTTCAGATTTCTTGAAATATGGTAATACATCATCCCAACTCCATCCTGGATTTCCCGCATTTGCCCAGTCATTAAAATCTTGTTTGTTTCCACGATTATAAACAAGAGTGTTAATTGAGCTTGTACCTCCCATTGTTTTACCACGTGCATAAGGACATTGCTTGGATGGATAACGATCACATATTGTTGAGTTGTATTCAATTACATACGCATAATCAATACTACTGCCAATTGAAACTGGAGATAGTGCAGGAATACTGGTAAACATTGGTTGTTCATCACCAGCTTCTAATAATAATATCTGTAGCATATTTTAATTATCAAAAAATTGTTGAGCAACAGAAACTATTAGATTAACGTGATATTACCTACCTTCCAATTTTTTATTTCACTTAAACGATTAGCTACTACGCATCCAGCACTCCCTGCTCCAACGATAATAAAATCGTATTCGTCGTCAATTTTTTCAAATTTTTTGAATTTATCATCTCTTGAATACCCTAAATAATTTGCTATAAACGTTACAAACGTTAGATATGATGATTGACAAGTGCCAATAAAGAGATTCGAAACACAGGTTCCCGTTGCATTAGCATGAGTCCAAACCATTTTAGACAAAGATTATTCTTTTTATTCACCGCATTAAATATTTGAAGACAAACATTTCTTTTATATACACTGCTGCTTTTATACTAATAGTTTTAAATGATTCCTTTAAATACCTATTCTTAAGTTGTATTTTTAATACATTTCTTATAATAACAAACAAAATTATTATATCATATTTTATTAATAAATATTATTTTAGAGATAGATAGATTAAAACCTTATAAATACCGAATTACATTACTTATTTGAACTGCATTTGTACAAATAAAAATTTATTATTGCAAACTTTATTTTCACATTTATAACAAAATATAAACATAACAATTCATTCACAAATATATAAACTTAACAATACATAATTAATAATAAAGAATGCTTTCTTTCAAATTATGGAGCTGTTTATCTTTTTATAATATACTTTCCCGAAATTTGTATTACGGTTTAATCTCTCTTCAAGCAAGTACAATTTACGTCTATAGCGATTCGATAAGCATTTAAAACGAAATCGTCATTTTCCATAGTAAACTTGTTTCGCAAACGTCATTAACACGCCTACTATTATCTTCGAAGATTTCAAGCGCGCGTCTGTCTTCAGTCTTCGATCGCGGGATCGTACTTTATTTATTCCCAAAGAATCGATATCAAAATAATTTTTATCTAATTTATTAATCTCATTTTCTTTTGACTAAACGTTTCCTACATTTAGTGTAAAAAGTCGAGTTAAATTTTTATGTGAAGGTAGACCGTGCGCGACACTAGCAATTTATTCAGATCAATTATTGCACGATATTCAGTAAGCTTTATAAGGTCGGCATTACTCTGGTAGAAAGGTTCCCCATTTTTTGGTCAGTAGATGACCAACACTGTGAAGAATTAGACATCCACTAGCCTAGTTTTAAATACTTGGCCAATTTTATTGGGGAAATATTAACCAGGGTAGCCTCGCCTATTAATAAAATAGGCGCGACGTTATAAGGGCACGTTGAAATATCCGTTTTCTGCGGCAATACTCCACGAGCTCTCGGTCTACGCTTTGCATGGCAAGTGCAAGATTTTTTACAACTAGAACATTCGTTAAAAAAAATGACAGCGGTCCATATTCTATTTTTAAGTCTACTTTTTCCAAACTAAAAGCGATTACTTCATCACTATGAAAGACTTGTATTGCAATTTCGGTTTTTCTCACCCCTATTTGCTCAATAATTTTTTATTTAATCGCTGAAACAATCGATTTCCCATCTGCCGTTGTACCCGCAAGCGTAACCGCATTTAATTTTAAAAAAGAATATGAATTTAGTCATAAATTTACAGGCTTTGATTTTCTAGCATTTGTGCTGTTTTTAAATAAAAATGCAACAGTTTATGGTGTTTTTTTTACTTTTGGAACACTCTCGTTCATCATATTTTTCGCGCACCTGTGCGAAAGCAATTATAACGAACGTGATTTTTCTGTACGATTTTCTATCTTTATGGCCTGTAGGGGTCCTCAAAAAATCAAAGCAATCATATATTTTATGGTTTTTCTTTACCACAGTGATCATATTGTAAATTATTGCGAGATTTTAATTTCGTAATACGATCATTTGCGCTTATGTTCATCGCAGCTCGCTGGGATCTGCGGGAATCCCCGGAATAAGTACACCCTCCGTAATCCTGAGCTCTACTCCTTGATAAAAGAATTTCGAAATTTTTAATAACTTCGACCAATTTTGGTCTTTCATATATTTAGCAAATCTAACGTCCCACATAGCAATGTTTATGACATGACGTCGATTGTGGTATGAAGTACAACTTATAACACGAATATCGTAGTAATACTCTCTAAAAGAAAAAGTGTGAATCGAGCTTCAAATTCACACTTCACACCTTATGAGGTGTGAAATTGAAAATTCACACCTTACGAGGTGTGAATTTCGATAAAATTCAAAATTCACACTTCATGAGGTGTGAATTTTTAAGTTCACACCTCATAAGGTGTGAAGTGTGAATTTGGAGCTCGATTCACACTCTTTCTTTTAGAGAGTAAAGATTCGTTGTCTTACATATGACACAGATGAAGTTAAAAGTTCTTTTATTTTGGACGGCAAGTAAAATAGTATATTGTTCAACTAGGAAGGAAAGTTGGCTTTTATGAGCACGAGTAAGAGTCGAGGACGCCTTTAGCACCCGAGACGGACACAAGTGCTCAAAACATCATCCGAGTTTGAAAAAGCCACTTCCTTCCTTGTTAAACACTGTGCTTTTTTAAACAAAAGCATGCAGAGGCCCTTTTTTGTGCACACAAAAGAGATGGAAAATCGTGGGTTGTAGTGTCAATGAAAATTAACAATTTTTTTTAATATTTTTGTTATTTTTTGAAATTTTTAAAATTCTTTGATGTTTTCAAAATTTTTTGAATTTTCGAGTTCTTTTAAAAAAAAATTTCAAATTTTCAAAAAAAAAAAAAAATATTTTTAATTTTCGAATTTTTTAAAAACAATTTATTAAAAATAATTTTAGAAAATTTTAAAATTTTTAATTAAAAATTTTGACTATTTTCGAGAGGTGAGAGGAAAAATTTTTCTCTCTCTCCCGCTGCATAGAAATATTCAACTTTCCATTCATTTCTGATGCACAGAAAAGGCCTTTCTCATGCACGTGTTAAAAAATAACCTTGTTTACTTTTAACAAGTATTATTATAATTATTAAACTACAGAATAATACTAGCTCGAAGTAAACATAATATCGGCAGAAAAAAAGGTTTTAATGTAGAAACTTATTACTTTTAATACTATATAAGTGACTATGACTTTTTAGTTTATCCATCTGCAGCCTAAGTGGCCAAGCAAGTGACTTGTATCCTTTTGTCCATACCTTTTCTCCTTCCTATATATCAAGTTATAGGAACTGTCAAGCGAACATCTAAAGGTTGCTACGGCAGCTACAATCATTACCCGGCAACGTGTATATGTTTTGAGTGTTTATCTCATATTCCGTAGGCTTAAACACCGGAAGCATATTCATGTTACCTACCAGACAGTTTGTTAAGTGCGGAAAATCACCTAAACGATCATCAAAATTGCATAGGTTACCCGCGGTCACCCATCCAAGTAGTAACCGCGCCCAGCGCTGCTTAACTCTGATGATCGGCCGAGGTGCAGTTCCGCTAACCCACCAACCTGCCGGTTAGTTAACGGTAAGTTTTTAACATATATCTTTTGCAAGCCACTCAAACTATATTATCAGGATGCCATGCATTATTCTTTTGAAGATTACGCCTAGGAATATCCCAAGACCAATCCTGCCCTAAAGGTGAAAAAGACACTTATGTCAAAATTTTGACGAAAATGAGTTTTTTATACCAATTGATTCGTTAAAAAGACTGCATCTGATTAATTTAATAAGAAATTCGTAAAGAATTACGTTTTTTTTTTTAATATTTTTTTTGTTCAACTGAAGTAGATTTATTTTAGATAAAGAAGACCATTTGCCATGAAATTTCTGTATTTCGACCTAAGTACATCACCACAGTACAACTGGGAGGGACCGAATGTCGACTTACGGCCTTGTCTACGCAGCCGCTTCTGATACAATACGATTTCAATACCTTATAACGGGGGGTTTACGGAGTGCGTGGGATTCGCTTCGCGTGTCCCCGGTTATTTGGTTTAGGCAACAATTAAGATAAGATACGACCTAAATAAAACTTAACTGAATTGCGAATAATTAATCTTAAGACAAAAAAATGGAAAATATTATAAAGCCGGGAGAGGCAGAAGGCCTACTCCCTTCTGGG
>UELX01005938.1:0-12130 GCA_900480035.1 Eupelmus urozonus | reverse complement strand
AATATGATTTTCATGCACTTTTAATTTTTAAATTAACAAAGTGGCTTTATAGATGAGTCGGAAATAAAACATTATATGCAACTCGGGAATAAAGTCGATCATTCCCTCGGGTGTTTACTAAGTATAAACTCACCCGCGGGAATAATCCTCGACTTTATTCCCTTGGTGCATAATGTACTATTATATTATTTTAGTTATATATATTGAATAAATTAATACTTCTCAGACTGTTATGTTTATAGTGCTTTCGTAAGTGATAAAATTGACTTTGGAAAAAACTCTTAATAAAGTTGGAGAAATACATCTAGAAAATCGGTGAAAAAATTGGTCGAAGTACAAAAAAATTTGATTTATTAGTAATATCTAACAAATTGACAAGTTTTGATAAAATTATCCCTTTTTTGTTTTTAGGAATGCTTGTAATGTCTGGGGTACGATAAAATTCATTTTCAAAAAAAAAAAACACCCAAGAGGATCGGAGGAATGCGAAATGCGTTTATAAACTTGTAGAAAAATGTGTAAGTTACAAAAAATTTGATTGAATTTTGATTGGATTAAACGACTACTTTTAATTTTCTAAATCGCATTTCACTTGTAATGCAATAAGATGCAAAAACTCAAGCCTACTTAAAATATTTCGAATAAATTATTCATATTATTTTAAATTAACATTTCTCTCTTCTTATAAACCTATATTCTTTTACAAATATTCTAAAGAATTATAATTGGTTTATTAATAATTCTACACATCAAATTAATTGTTGTGCGAATATTTTTATTTTTAAAATTATTGATTTTTAAGAGAGAGTAACAAGCGAACAAATCGAGAAATTCACTTTGACGGCGATCTACAAAAATTTCTTATTCCTATCGCTTTGAACGCTTTAAAATTGTGTAATCTTATTGAATAATTGCAATTAATTCTCATGTCTTAGCGATTCTTATTTGAATAATTCAAAAATATTCTAAACCAATGTTTCCTTCGGCAGGATATATTTTTCAAATTCGTGCGTGAGCAAACTAAATCATAAATAAAAAATATACATTTCTACATTTAAAAAGAATACTTACAGTCAATAGTTGCGTGATAAGTCAACGATACACTAAGCACCAATTCGATCCATCTACTACATCTGCTGAGCTGAATTTAAAGCATCCAAGTCTCAGAAATATACGCACTCATCCAAACGAGGTAAGAACTCGGAGAGCAAGAGAGGCCAGAGGAGCAGCCCCGCTCGCGACTGATTTATCGCTATGTAGCTCGATGGAGCCCTTCGCTCTCTGCTTTTTAAAAAAAACTCTTCTTTTTCCCTTTCTCCGCGGGCGCACACGCACGACTCCTAATAACCCTTGCCGATTTTGTCCCCCGGGCGCGCATAAAAAACGTCTCGATACCCGAGCGCGATTTCTCAAGTTCGGCTCGCTCTTCCCTTTTTAGATATGCGCGCGCGTGCGCGCTTCTTTTCAATTAAACGGCTCTCCGCGCGCCCTCTTTGACTCTCGTTTTACGCGCGCGGGGCTAATAGCCATTATTTTGCCCTGACAGCGCAGTTAATAACTCGCGCGACACATTTTTAAAAATCTGAATTGTGGTTTATTTGTGGCCGGTTGCGGGCGATACTGCGTTTTACAGTCGTGAAGTTTGGGATTTTACTTTTTTTCCTGCATATAGTAAATTGAATGAAAAGAATAATATTACGCTTCATAAAAAACTACTTATAGTATTTGTAAAAAAAAAAAGATTAACGAGTGTATTTACATTAATTATTTAATAGCAATAATAACCCGCACAATTCATTCCGTTCAGTAGATATTAAAAGCGAAAAGGTAGCCAACAAAAACGTCAAAAGCTTAGCTCGCTCAGCAAAAGGACTAAAAACAAGCGCTAAACCCTCACCGAACCCCAGCGCAAGAAACCGGTGTCCTCGCTCCCTCGCATCCGCATCGGCGCAAATCCGGGTTACGCCTTCGCAAACTCAAAAAAAAAAGCAACTACCTACCTCGCGATAAGCTCCTCTCTCTCCGCTCAAATGTCATAATCCTCAATACTCTCCGGAGGCATGCCTAATTGCCGCGCCGGTAGGTACAGAGCCTCTCCTCTCGCGTCAAACTCTCCTTCACTCCAGGGAGGATCTCGCCGCGACAACAAAAAGCACACTCGCCGCCGGCCAATTACGGCGCATCGCTCGCGCGTCCGTACAAGGCGCATTTCGCTCGCGCCCGTGCGCGTTTCTCGGAAAATGAGCAGACGACCGGTCTGCGCGTCAAAGGGAATCGAACGCGCTTTTCTTTAGGTTTTCGAAGAGAAAAAGAGAGAAGCGCGGATGGGTTTTATGTATTCGCGCGACGCGCGGATGAAGAAAGAAGCGCGCGCGGCTCATTCGCGATTCGCGGGCCGTCGTCTTGGCGACACGTGCGCGCGGTTTCTTGGGTGGCTGCGGGGCGGTCTCTTTTTCTCTCGGTCTGTTTGCGAGTTGCCGCGGCGGAGGTTTTTTTTTGAAGTGAGTGAGGTTATAGATAGTGAGTTTGAGAGGAGAGGTGAGGATGAATGTTGAGGAGGTGCTGGTGCGCTCGGGGAAGGGGATCGACTGTCCGAAGTGGGTGTCGAACAGGGAAAAACATGGTCAGGTGAGTGCTGCAGGTTTTTGTAGGTTATGGATATGATACGGTTGATATTGCGTGAATATTCTATGAATATTGTGTGAATCCTGATTTGTCTGGGTGAATTCTAAGAATTGTGTATTATAGAGCTCTTTTTATTTTGAAATTTGTTATGAATTTTTAATTCATTAGAGACACGTTTATGATGGTACAAGTGTATTATTTTAAGATACTAATATGCGTGATAACTGCATTTACTAGGTTAATTATTTTGCGATTCGTTATTTTATGTAACGTTTTTGGAACTGCTTATCGAGAACTAGTGTACGATACTCCCCTAGTTTCACAAATTAAAAAATTTCCGTTAATTTAAAATAAAAGCTTTATAGAATCTGAAATCTGTTTTACAAAGTACATAAATATGTTCATTTCATCAATTCATAAATAGAAATTAAAAAACTCAAAATATGTTTCACGTAGACTTGCTCCATATATCAGAAACTTTATCTTTCCAACCTCAAAGACCTCCATTCCAGCTCATACGCAATCAAAAACATATTTCACGAGATAAACGATCCCATAACCTCCAAAATCAACCCCTCCAACCAAATCCAGATCTCAAAAAGCTCTAAAACCCTATTCCCAGTCCTCGAAAGCCGTAGCTCACAAATAACTTATCGCCCTCTCCCTATCCCCAAAACACACACAGACTGTCGCCACACGCGTGCACTTAACTCCCTCGATAAGCGACACGTCTCTCTAATGCCTCATCAGCAACACACTTACACAAGCAGCCCAAACTCATGGGTGACGATAGAGACAAAAAGAGTCGGCGCAATAAAGGAACTATAGTCTATGAACGAAACAAAGAAAAGAGCGCCCGGAGGGAAACTCTTCCCCCTGATGCGTATACATATGCACGCGTGCTTATTATTGCGTGGCGCGCGCGCGCTATACGTGTGTGAAACTTGGAAGTTTCCCACAGGCTCGCGCCAGCACGCGGCCCACTTTTGACGCCGGCTGCAGCGCGCGGAACGGGCAACAACCCTCCCTTCACCCGCTGCTGCACGCGCGCGCGTGAGACCCGCTGAGCCCTTGATGTTTTCGAACTGCTGCTTTTTAGGGAGCCATGAGCTCTGATGACTTTTTTTTTGGGGAGGATGTGCGCGAGGGGTGTTTGGATTGGGAAATGTAGTAGCGTTTGGTGGAAGTGCGATGGGACTTGTTGATTTTTGTTTTGTATTTTTGATTTTTGATCGCGTGTTCGGGTAGTGATTTTTTGTGGGTTATGGGTGATTTATTGTCAGATGTGGGGTTTGAGGGATTTTTTGCTTTTGGAGCTTTATTGAGATGAATGAATTGGACTGAGCGATGCGTTGTTGACGTTTTTAGTTTGTTATTGAAATTTAAATGCCTGAGCCCTTTAAAGTTCAAATCTAAGAATGCGTGATTTTATGTTTTCCAAAGGTTTAAATTTAAACTAAGAGCAATTTAAAAAAAGCTTATTATAAATGTAAAAAGAAATACATAAGTCATTGACATGAGCCCTGTTAAAATGCGCATTAATTTGTAACGGTGTTGAACGTTTAAAAATATTTACATATTGACTTGCATAGAGACTAATTAAATAATATATAATTGCGCTGTGATAGTAAAACATTTTTTTTTTAAAAAAATCTATATTTAATAAAATAAAAGTTTTAAGTCTTTATCTGCAAAATAAATTTAACAGCAACCATGCTTTTTCTTTTCTTGGAATTTTACAATACTACTTTCAGAAAAATGATAATTTCTTTCAAAATTGTTTATCATTACCAACCATTCCTGCGAACCCAATGCCTCGCGCACATCCCAAAGCGCATTTTCACCCGTGACCTTTCCACAAATCCCAATAAGATTACACTTCACTACCGCAATTTCTCCAACCTCTCTCTGAAAAAAATATCGTAATCCAACTCAAGATTAATTCCTACCCGCTACCTTAAAAAATTCCAATATCAAAAAAGGCCGCAACCTCACGCAACCTTTCGAATTTCGAAGCCCGCGCGAGCGCACGAGCGAAAAATTAATCTTTCCCCAGCAGCAGCAGCTTGGCACGCAAGTCCCGCATTACCCTCTGTACAGAGAGCGAGCATACGCCATAAGTGCGCGGCGCTTCATCATCATCGCGCTCCCCTCGCGTTATAGGTGATGTTTCCCACGCTTCGCGCGATTTCACGTGCGCCTGCGGGGCTCATGGTGCGCGCGCATGGTTTAGCCCCCCTCGCTCGCACAGAGAGCGACACGTGACCGAACTGCACCCGGGCGCACGCGCGTTTCCTAGCAGACGAGGGGGACGAGCCCCGATAGGTGTGTATTTATAGAAAAGAGCTGCCGGAGAATGAGAGCGTGCGAGGCACGACGACCACCTTGTGGCCCCGTTACGCCTCGGCTAATTTCCATCGCGAGGGAGCCTATGGGAGTGACTTTTTTAAAATAAACGGAGCGACGACAAGGAGCGGGCTTTCGGGGAGAGATGGCTTTTTGGGGGACGAGTTTTTGCGACAAGATGGGTTTGTTCGCGAGGGCTGGGTGGATGTTTCTTGTTAGCAGATGGTTCGCGAAGTGAGTACGCGAGGTATGGAAAAGAGGATTGCTTTGTTAATGTGGGGGCTTGTACGGAATGTTTGTTTGTGTAGGTATGCGCCGGTATGGATTTTGGTTTTTATTTAGGGGATGTTATAGTCTTTTGATCAAGAGAATCCTTTTTTACCATTCAGTTCGCCGTCACCTTGTACTTCTGCAATTACTTGAAGGAGGGACTTTTTCTTAAAGTTTTAAACTGAAAAAAGTGGGTTCTGGTAATTGTCGACAACTGCAAGGCTTTTTAAAGACCCTTTAAAAAGTCACTTTTGGCAAATTATCTTATGAGAATAAAAAGTTTTTCGTTTCATAATATTCAAAATTAAAAATTTTTTTATGAAAAATCTATAATTGTATAACCATAATTGTGTAAAAATTAAATGCATAAAATGAATTTTGAGGATAAAAGCAGATGTAAATGTCTTTTTGATCATAAAGTGCACTAATGCCCAGAGACACAAATTGCATCATTTCGTGTATTAACATAATATTTGTTATTTGTGCACGTTCATAATTGTGTCAAAAATCAAATAAAACAGATTTTTAGGATAAATGTAGATGTAAATGTATATAAAGTACATTAATGCCCAGGGGCAAAAATTGATTCTTATTTTGCATATTAACATAATATTTGTAGTTTTTGAATGGTCAAGAGTAATTTCAATATAACAACGAAATTTGAGCAAGATAATTTAGCAGCTATTAACAAAAACACCTGATGCTCTGGCTTGTGTACGTATACTGATCGTCAGTGGCGTTAAACAACCCTATTAAAAGTCTATATTCAAATAATTCACATTAAGATGTGCCGTTAAAATTCTTTTTGTTTACAATTAATAAAACATGAAAAATCACCTCGATTTCCAAAACAGTCTTAATCCAAACCTCTCCACAAAGCACCCACTCCTATGCCCAATTATTCCCCGCAAAAACACGAGCCGTCAAAAACATTCCGCTCACGTTCCTCTATATAAATCAAGCAATAAACTCGTAAAAAGTCCGAGCTCTCTCGCAACTCCCCCAAGGCCCCCGAAGGCCCCACAAAATTTGGGAATAACGCGCTCTCCGGCCGTCATATCGCCTCCTCCTAGCCCCGAGCCAGACGGCGGCCCCGGCCCATCACGCAGCTCCGACGAAAAAAAAACTAAAGGAGGAAACGAAACGCGCTCTCGTCTCTCCCTCGCACAAATAAATATAAATTCCGGCATACAACACAGAGAGCACCAGCTCGCGCGCGCGCGCGCCTCAGGGATCAAACCGATTATACACAAGAGGCAGAGAAAGAGAGGGACTCGGAATATAACGTTCCTCTGCTCTTGCTCGCGCGAGCCGAAAAGCTGGCAATTTGAAAAATATGCGCGTGCTGCTTGCCCCCGATAATCGGCCCACGCAAAACGGAAATTGCCTTTTGATGAGCGACCTTTTGCGCTCTCTCTCTCGCGAGAAGAAGGGAGACACTCGGGCTCCCAGCGCGTTCCGCGAATACCAGACGAGAGAGAGAGTCCGGGGCCAAATGGGCCGGTAGTTATCCGCACGCGAGCCGAGCGGAGGTGGAGCGGAGTTTTGGGAGATGGCTGTAGGATTTTTGGCTGCGAGGAATTCGGCGACTGCAGGAGCGTGCTGATTTTTTACGAGAGGTTATGCAGATGTATGCGCGTGCGTTAGCGGAGTCATTGATATTTAGATGAGCGAGAGGTAAGGATGCCTATGGCGGGAGTCGAGTTTCTTAGGAGCGTGGCGGGGACGACCTTGCTTTGTGTTGGCTCGGAGCGATTGTTCGTTGAGGATGGCGTTTTTTCGTCATTGAGATGGTTTGAGAATGGAGATTCTGAGTCTAGGTGCATAATGATGATGGTGTAGTTATTGACTAATGGAAATGTATGCAAGGTCGGTTTTCTTGTTTAGGAGGAGAGGATGGGAAAGGTGCGGTTGAGAAATTTTACATTTTGCAAATATGTTATTAAGGATTGCTGGAGTATTTGAAAATTGATTTATGGAGTTGAGTAAATTAAGCAGTAGAAATAATATTAAACTAATAAACTAATATTCGTGAGGAATAGTACGATTTTTGGTACTGTGTTATATACTTGTAACTCATATTTCTTTTTTATGAAAAATAGATTTCAATAAAAAATTTTGAATAAAATACATACAATAGATCTACCGTATGACGAAATTGTGCAATTTACCAAATTTTCGTCTAAAAGAAAATAAAAATAATTTTTTCCATATAGCTTCTCGTAAGCTACAAAACAACAGTGACCGCAACCAGTACCGCTTGCTAATAACTCATTTATTTAAATTACAATTAACCGAAATTCACGAAAACATAATAAATTTTCCAATCAACAATCACTCCCTCAACCCACTATCGCACCCATATTATCCCATCATAACCAACAATCTGCTTCTGTCCTCACAGAAACGTATCACCCGCGCCGAGGCGGAGGCCCGTGACTACCTCGGCGAGCGCCGAGTGCCTGAGCTTTACAACTTCCTGATTGGCCACCTAGTGGCCACCAAGCCCGACGATCCGGTCGCCTTCCTCTACGATCTGCTCGACAAGTGTACGCTCTTCCGAGCCGGACTCGTTGATCCGCCGCTGCTCTTCACTCCCAGGTAGGTCTATGTACCCTGTGATCATTCTACTTTTGCGAGTCGATAAGCGGAGAGGCGAATGAACGGTTATATGGAGGTATATGAGATACGTTAGTGCAGCTGGTTGCAAATTGATTTTGTTCGAGAGACTGTGTATAAAGGATAGGAATACCGTACGGTCGTTTTACTGTATTTAATTATTTTATTAGATTTTCAAAAATTTTTATATACATTAGATCTGTATAAAATATATCGGCTTTCAAATGATTTTTTTTTTTAGCGACTGTAGTTAATAATTTTTCTGGTACAATTTGTTCGGGCCTTTGAGAGCACATTGTGCCTAATAAGCAGTTTCGCGCCTTTTAGTCACCTCCCCTACTTGTCACGTGTTCGTTTCAAGATGTTTTCGTCGCGACGATGTGAGCTCTCTTTTCGTCTGTATACTTATGCTCTCGTCGTCAAAGAGCTCGTCGACAAAGTCTTTCACTAACGCTTTTTCATTAGGTAGCCTTTTGAAGATCGTTAAACTAAACAACTCTAACTTGAAATTTTTTATTATTCATAAGAATTTATTTTGTTTTATAGAATTGTTAAGAAATAAGATTTAACATTTAATCCTAATAAATTAGTGTACCCATTAATATAAATTTAGCTTCACTGCTGTACTTTTAAGAATCTATCTTTTATTGTTTATTTATTATGTAAAATATATCACTTTCTAGTAAAAATAGAACAATGTTAATTGTCGGTTTCGCCTCGAATCAACCACATACCGTAATAATCATAATCACTTTCGCGAAAATTTCTTATTATGCAAGCCCCTTATTTATGACAATCATTAAAAAAAAATTATGTTGTACTAACTCATAAAAAACAATTACCGAGATTGAATGTTAACCCCACCTTCTAATTCCTCAAGATTTCAGCACTATTATTTCATTAGTATCAGAACTCATATTGCCATTATCGTTTGTGCATGCCAACTGCAATTATCTTAGCAGCCTTTTAATGGCAAATGATTTCGAGGAACTTGCTACGTTACAATTTCGTCCCTGCTTAAGAGAAATAATCGTCCGCTTCCGACCGATCGCGACGACGCTCGTCGAACATTACAGTTCGTTACGAAAATTGGCTTTTCGGAAAGCAAAAAACTACGACGAGCGAAGGTCGCAGCCGCAAAAACCAGCACCGGAAGTAACCGCCTGAAAATGACCAAATCGAGTGCAGCCAAAGCAGAGTTTGATCCGAACGAAAGTTAATATGATGTTTTTATTGGCACTTAATTGCAGTATAATGATAATATGATTTTAAATTTTAAACGGATTAAACTGAAGAAATCGTACATCATTTCCCGGAACCAGATCCAGCTTAATAATCTTTCTGCACGAGCAAAAAATAGCTTTTAAATACAAATCCTTCTGAGCAATCAGTTACCTAGTTCCCCCTAACATCACCAGCAAAAAGCATAAAGGATAAATCTGAACACAAAATCGCCAAAAATAAGAAAAAAATGTCAGTCAGACCTATAGAAAATCCAGCAACGCAAAATATCTCATTTTCTTCGAAATCACGAAAAACGCAGGCATTCTTTACCAAAAATACATCACCACTCCCATGGATTATCTATATATACACGCTCTCCGGTCGACCGCAAGAAAATCATTAACCGTAATGACGTATTACCAGAGCTCTCTGCAAGCCCGAAAAATCGGCCCCTTCGGCCCGTAATTGAGCATAGAGCCGCGCCGATGCGGCCCTCAGCCAGGTCCAACGACGCAACTCGTTAAAAAATAGCCAGCGGCGGCTAAATTATTGGGCCGCTGAGACGCAGAGAAAGAGAGAGAGAGAGAGAGACGAACTTTTCGCGGTATAATCTCTTCAATTCCGTTTTGTCACGAGCTGCGCGCGCGAGTCGCCGCAAAATGACGGTTTCTCCCCTTCTCTCTCTCCGCCTCCTCTCGCGACGGATATAATGGAAGTCGGCGTGTAAAAAGACGGCGAAAGCGCGACGTGTCGCTGGGCCATTGCCTCTCTCTTTCGCGTCCTCCATTCGGTTATTCCGGGCTGTTTTTCGTTTGCCCATCGTGAGTTGACGATGCATCGTCGAGGTGTCCTCCTTTTCGAGCTGGGATCGATGCGCTCGAGGCTGGAGTTTGACCCTTCGATGTTTGGACGGCTGGTTTTGGTGATGTGGGACCAGTAAGTGCGTTGGTACAGTTTCGTCTTTAGCGGAAGGTAATTATTTGTTGTAATTAATGTGGTTGAGTTAATGATTGTTGTTTTGTCTGAGTGTGCAAAAATGTAGGTGGATATTGTACTGATTTATTTTAGAAATTTAAAAGTGATTTAAAAAATTAATAATTATCAAATATAGACTGAATTTAATCACGAAAGCAAAAGAGTTTACTTCCTTTAAATATTAATAAAATATCATTAATAATTTTCTGCTACCAAAAAAACCAAATATGTAACAATTTTCAGAAATGCAACAAAAAAAAAAGAAAAAACATGCCCCAAAAATCCAACCGAACCCTACTCAAACCATAACCAGCAAAGATCATCTCCAAATCATCGCAAGCCAGCAGTCGAAACATTCAATAAAATGACGAGCCAGCGCAAGCAGCTCTCGACATCAGCTCTCCGCTGCGCAACGCGAACAATGCGCCTCCCTCCCAGCGAATAACCCATCTTCTAAATTGCAAAATAAACGGCCAGTCACTTTCTTATTCCCATCAGGCCGCGCGCGCGCGCGCCGGCAGCGAAGGGCTGCCCGGTAATCGCGGTTGCCTGCCTGAGCGCAGCCAAGGAGTCGCGTCCGGGTGTGTAATGACGGTGGCGAGTACAAGCGAAGGAGGGAGGTCATATTGTCCTCGCGATACGACGAGCGTCCCTTTGCCTTTTCATTTGTCGCTCGCCTCACCGCGATCGCAAATTCGCGCTGCCGGCACGGAGATAGCGGAGGTTGAGAGATGCACGCCTACTGTCGCGGTGCTGGCTGATGGAATGAGGATTGGTTGGATGGGGTTGGGATGGTATGGAAGGGTATGGTCAGCGTGATGGTTTGTGATTGATTTCTTTGATTGGTGGGTTTGTGTGGTAGTAGGCGGTGTGTTTGTGGATAATATATGCTGTTGAGTGTGTGATTGAAAAAATTGAAGGTGGTAAGTAGTATTCTGAATCATTTTGTTTTAGGTTTTTTTATTTTATGATGAAATTTTGTGTTTTATTAATGAAGCTAGATTAAAATTTACATAAACGTAAACATAATTTATAAAGTTTATTGATACTAGACATTTTCAAATGTATACAATTCATAATTGTAAATGTATATTTTTAAATGACTTAGTGTTACTTTTTATTTGAATATGATGTAAAAATACGACTGGCCTTTTATCCATACTTAAAATTTTTTTTAAGTTCTCAAATATTGAGAAATTTTATATTTTAACTCAAATTACAATGAGCAAGGTGTGCTTGGCAATAAATAACAAAGTTCTGAATATTTGGCAAAAAACTTGAATCCTATATACTGAGCAATGACATTGTATAAAAAAATGCGGAGAAAATATTTTTTAAATGTATAGAGAAAAAAATCTTCAGTTTTCAAGGAGAATTTATAAAATAATGAATAAAATTGTACCAAATAATTATTGTATTTGTTTACTTTTATGGTACAAGTTTTATTATTATACAAATGTGCGTTTTTTGTCGTTTGTATTATATAAAAATTTATAAAATATTTATAGTGTCTTGAAAAGGATAATAACCTCAGCCCATATAAAAACTATAGTAATTTTTTTCTTTATTAATATGTTATGCATGTCATATTAAATTAAAAATAATGGCTTAAGTATTATATATTTCTTTGCGTAAGAAATTAAGAAATTTTAAAATAGATCGAATAGATTTTTACCTAAAGAAGATCTTTGTATGGTCGTATTTTGGTAAATATTTGTGAAAACTTACCGTATACGGTAAGTTTAGTCTAGTATACTAGATTATAGAGTTGCCCAAAACAGATTTAAATAATTTACCTAATAATTTATTATCTGCTCTATTTTCAAACATTAAATATTTATCACATAAAATAAAGTTACTTAAAATAATTAAATTTTATTTAGAACATATTTTTTCTGTTTGGAATAATTAATGTAATTTATTAATAATTTTATACTAACTAGAATCTGGACTTATGTGCGCTTCGCGCACATGTGGTTATGGCTATTAAAGTTTGTCATTTAGAAACAGTTCCAAAAAACAATAGAATTGCGACTGGCAAACCAATAGAAATGCTCGAAAAGGCATAACA
>UELX01005937.1:0-12130 GCA_900480035.1 Eupelmus urozonus | reverse complement strand
ATTTAAGGGGGTAGGTTTGGATCAAAGGTAAAGATAACAAGAATAATTTTCTTACAAACAAATTAGTTTTTTAATACAGGTTAAAACTTAGTTAGTTTATCATAAATTAACATATTCTTTCTATTAATTGAAATTTATTCAGATGTGTATAACTGCGCTTTATTGCAATGCACTTACATATCTTTTTTAAATCCGTTTTTAAAATAAAAAACTTTTTTACTTTTAAATTTGACAATAAAAACTTACCTAAATGGGAAAATTAAAAGAATTTTTTTTCATAGATCTGTTCCACCTATTCTGTGAAGATATTTTTTATAATAATACAAAAACTAAATATGGCATAATTTGTTTGATTAATTGATGACTCCAAAAGTCTTCAGTGAAGATTCTTTTTTTGATAAATTGAATATGGAGAAGCTTTACGAACTCTACGTAATCATACACTTTCGTCCCATTTCAAATAAAAAATCAAAGTTTGAAATTTTCACAAATCCAGTAATCAAAAAACATCAAAAAGACCCACATTAATAAGCCACCTTATTGACATTGCCACTCAGCGCACTCCTCGTTCCCAATCCCACCTTAGAAAAAAAAAAAATTCAAAACAGCCCGAAAAATCCCAACGCAGCCTCATCACCCTAATTTCAAGCCTCCCCTCCCTCGAACCTCGGGAAAAACAGCCAGCCACCGAGGCAGGCCGTGAAAACGCGGGAGCCGAAAAAAACAACTGGAACGCGAAATTCGCGAATGTGCATACGCGAGCTTTCGAAGCTCCGGGGCGAGTAATTAGCGGAGGTGGCAATTTATCAGAGCCGCGGGCCGGAAAGGGCGAGGCCCGAGACTAAAGGGGATGTCGTTACTCAGCGGCGCACGCGCGGAAACCGGCCTTAATCTTAATAACGAGAAAGTGTACGTGAGGATGTATGGATGAAACAGGAAGTGAATGCGCGCCTAAGCGAGATGGCCGCGAAATCGGCTGAGAGCTGAGGGCGGGCAAAAATAACGGATGAGACTGGGAAAATGAAAGAGTCGGTGAACCGCGAATTTCGTTGGAGAGGGGGTGGGTTGAGGGAGGGTACTTACGGGTATTAATGAGGGCCTTTTGAGGGAGTATTTTGGTTGGATGATTTTGTTGTGATCGCGGGTAGTGGCATTTTTAAGTTTTAGAAGAGATGGCTCAGTTTGTCTGTAAGGTGGAATAGCTTATTCATAAAAATTTATTTTTGATAGGAGTTATTGATGCGGTTTTATAAGTAGAATAATAGCTCTGTATCTTAATATAAATATATTATTAATTATTTGAGTGATATTTTTATAGAATAACTTTTAAAATAATTAAAGGTATGAATTAAAAGGCAACTTTAAATGCTTTTATTTTCATTTAAGATTGGCTTCGATAATTAAAAAGCTTTTAAATTAAAAAATGTAAATTATCTTCGTAAAAATAATCTACGTTGCCAGCACTTGTTAAAAGTGAATATTAATTTTGTTATAAAAACTTTAATAATATTTAATGTAAATTAAAATTAATTAAGTTCCTTCTTTTTATTTTCAATAAATCACTATTTAAATAAACAGATAATAATTACATAATTAAGATAATTGAATAATTAAGGTCTTGAGCATTATAAAATTTCTTGGTAAATATTATTTTTAATTTTTAACCTCGATTAATTTGCACATCACGATTAAACAAAAAAGCATATACTAAATCTCACTTTGTGTATGGAGCATCAAAAAATACGGTTTAATACATTAGCGAAAAAGTGATGTCAACCTCACTGGTGTGGCTTTTTCACTTTCGTTTCGTTCGGGCGCAAACGTTCTCATACAAAGTTAAAATCACTTTCTCGTTCTAGTATCGAAATGTATTGATATCATTTTAGTCATTTAATAATATATTTTATTATTTCCATTATTAACACATTAGTATAACTGCCATTGTTTAATAAATGTTTAAAATTGGAATGTACGATTGTGTTGTACATAAGTTTTCTCTTATAAAAACGCAAAATGTGAATGTATAAATATAGATTTTACGTGTGTACATATGTGGTACTTTATTCCTACCTATTTTAACTTATAGGTACTATTAAAAAAAGAAATAAGAACTTTGATTTGTGAAAATCAGCTCTTTTGCAATTTATATCGAATTCTCATTATATACAGCTTTTGGTTAATCGCATTTAATACAATGATAAGTGGATTCCGATTCCTAAAAATTTACAACCACAGAAATAACCTCAGATCAGACCTAATTCACGTCTTAATTATTCATAAATCTCATAAACGTCGTTAATATCCCACCAAGCCTAAGATCCCTCTCAATAGCTTCTAATTGCCGAATCACGACTCGCCCTTGAAAAACCACTTCCGGCTTTCTCCTGCCCTGATGAATTTCGTGACTAAGAGGAAAAGAGCGACAGGTAGCTCACGCGATTTTTCCCCCCTCCATTGTGTGCCAGGCTGTGTGACTCACCTGGGTGAAGAAGTAGTAGTAGACCTTCATGCCGCGGTCGGCGAACAGCTGGGCAAATTGGATGGACGGGCAGATGAAGAAGTAGTCGGCGACTATGTCAGAGATCATGCGCTGATACATGTACTCGTCGTTTGCATTTTCCCAGTCGGTATACTGAAACGAGATGATTGGATTGTTATTGGGTTGAATTTTAATTATTGATGGATAATGTTTAGATTCGAAATTTGTAATAGTGTAACAGTTAGATAGGGATATATAACATAATAATAAAGGGTATATTTATATACATGTCGAAGGAAGCTTTAAAAAAGAGTCTGTTTCATTTTTATTATTGTTTATGAAAACTATTTCTAGATATATTAAATTATTCAGTTTATACAGTTACAGATTAAAATACAGTAATGAATATCAAAATATCAAAATTGAGTCCCTTCTATTTAGTAAATTCATTATAGAAATAAGCGATAAAAACAAAAACACGAACTTAATTTGCATCCTTAATTTATAAAACTCATCGCGCAAAAGAGCATCAATTCCAAGTGCTACACTCTTTTCCACTAAGGAATTTCGCTAAACTTTAACTCTCCCGGCGGACGCCGGGTTAAGGACTTCCTACTTCCTGCGCTCCGAAACTTAATTCAGACCGATAAAGTATTTTTCCTGCCTCGTCTCGACGTTTAAAATCGACTTCTCGCGCTTCCGCCGCGCAAAGTATTGCGCTATCACGGCAACAGGAGTTTTTCCGGACGCGCTGAAAAAAATTTGCACCAAACAGCCGGCGAACAGAACGAGGATTCGCTTATGATTTTTTAAAATTTTAATTTATACGGTGACCTCGTTCGCCCGCTCCTTTCCCAGACGCATTTGCCGATCGTTAGCTTGGAGGAATCTTAGCTGGCTTCAGTCTTCTGTTAAAGCGAGTTTGATCATCCTAGTTACTGGGCTTTTCTTGATTTTATAAGGAACTTAAAATATGTACTTTTGCAATCTTATGGTAAAATATCTACTTTTTGAATTCTTGAACTTTTCGAATTTTTCGGTTTGAATAAAGTAATCATTTGCAGTATCTATGTCATGTGACACTTTGAGAAACTATAAAAAATTAATTAAAAGTAAATATATACATCCTTTCAATAAAGTAAGTAAAAAACTTTTTATAGCCGATGCATTATTGAAATTAAAGAGATAAAATTATCATAAATTATATTAAATTTCGCGTCGCGATCTGTTTACCCATCCCAAGCAAAAAATCAGCATCGATTTTTCAAACTAGAAAAAGACTCGGCAGCATCAGAACGCGTTTCGAATACTTAAAAGCCTCGGCCATCAAAAAACTCCATTTCCTATCATTAGCCAATCGCACAACAAAAACGTCAAACCCATTAATAAATCACCCTCACATCCCGACCAATATGAAAAATAACCCGCGTAAAAATCTGCATAATATCAAATTTCATTAATGCAACGCCGCGTATCCCCCTCGCAACAATCCATACAAAAAAAAAGAAAGACCAAACCAACCGCGCAAAAATCAATCTCGCGATACACGCGTAAATTTCCATTATCCCCCAGCCAAGCATCGCGCGGTTAATATTTCAATCATCGCGTGGCGCCAGGCAATCCAGAAAAACAGCGCCCTCCATCCGCGAGTCATCCAATTTCCCGAGGCCTGATCTCCTAATCATCGCGGCGTCTTACTGCGCCGCGCGCGCCGCCCGACAGCCCTGAATTGGATTTCCCCGACGGCGCGCCGATATCCGCCGCTCGAATCGAAGGCTGCTGCTGCCTCTGCAGCGTCTTATTATGGCAAGATGCGCGCGCGGCTCCAACGTTCGGCTTATGGATTATCAGACGCTCGGAATTTCATGAATTTTAACGCGCGACTCTCCAAAGCTGGTTTGTTCGATATACATACTTTTGTTTGATGAATGGCCGCTTTAAGTTCGGATAGTTCCGAAGCTGTCTTGGGCGAGTTTTGATCGTTTGTAGCGGCTGGCCGCGCGAGGGAATGATGAACTTGCTGGGTTTGCTCGCCGGGCGTTTTGACACGGTCTTTGATAAGTCAAAGTTCGAGAAGTTGTTATAACTTTTTCGGCCGGGGCCGTTGCGCTATCGCAGAGCCAGCGTTTTCGTGATACAGCCGGGAGAGTATCGATGGATTCGTTACATGTAATGGAAGCGGCGCGACGTGACTTTATTTACCAACATTGTGAGAAACGAAATTCTTTGGGTTTACGGAGGTAGAGAAGAAAGTTCTTATCAAATAATAAGAAAAGTTGAGATATTAAAAGAGCAGGAATGACGTTTTAATATTTTTAAAATACAGCTAAACTGCATTACACGTACTCTGCTTAAAAGGCTTGCCTAGAGGCCCCCCCTTAAAAGCGCGGTTCGTTGTCGCGCACCATTTGTATATTACGAGTCCCCGGTGCAATTGCAAAGTTCGCTAATTAATTAAGCGTCGACGGGTCGAGAGTTACTCGTCTCTCTCCCTCTATCTCGCGCTTCTCCGTGCGCGCGCGCGCCTCGCTCACGAGCCAGAACTACTTTTAACTTTGCTCGCTAAGAGCTGTGATACTGGCGGGAACGAGAGTTTTGGATCATCTCTTTTTCCTCCGTCGAAACAAATTTAAGTACGTTCGCGCTTAAGATTGATTCGCCCTGGGGGGCGTCAGCCGATGGGATGCTCTGATTGCGAGACTGCGAAGAATTGAAGTAGTCGCTGGCGAGCGTTTGATTAAACGGGTGTGTCTTTTTCGTCGCGCTGCTTGAGGGAGAATGGAAAAAACAGACTACTGGAGCGAGTTGAAATCGAGCAGTTTATCACCTCGGCGCGGAAATTTACATTGGAGATTTTGGGAAATTTATTAGGTAGGTGGCAAACAGTTTTCTGAGAATCGGATAAGGCGAATTCGAAGATTTTTTCCGAGTCTTCTGGTTGGAATAGGTCATCAAAGCCTGGGAGGATTCTAGGAAGAAATTGCGAATTCAATAAGATAAAAATTTAAATTGTAAAGTGTCCTTTTGACATGGATAAAATGCAGCTTTTCAAGGCTTATCGAGCGAGTTACTGCAAATGTCGTATTTGCCGTTTGAAATCTTAAGATTGAAATGGAAGATCGGTAACCAAATTTATAAAAAAAAGCTGATTGTATTTTTGCGTAAAAATATTGAAACTCGATAAATATGAATATACAGTTAATGTGAGAAAGTATATTTGCGGGTCCACAAGCACAGTGTGTGTCCATTACAATTCCTAATAAAATAGTTAATCAATTTTAACTAAACTTTCTATAAACTGAATAAATAAATATTCTCTAGACTTATTGAATAAAAAACCTAAATATAATTAATCGAGCCAGAGCCAGAAACTATTTTACTTTTAGCGCCAAGTATCGAAAAAACACTGTTTAACCAATCAGCTAATTTCTAGATCTATTCTGAGCAATCAAACGAATCGGCAATTCCGGCTGTTTGACTTTTCAATTCGCCGATCTCGTGCTCTGATTTCGGATCGATGGAAACATCTTTGACCTGCAATTAACGACGGCAAAGGGGGAAAACAATTTTTCAATCTATAAATCCTCCATTCGAGAAGAATTCATCCGCGAAATTCCATCGGAAAACTTTCGCGGAGCTGAATAAGCTTCCGTCAATATCAAAAGGCCATCGGGAAAATGAAATTCAGCAGAAAACTTCGTCAAGGCCATCGCGCGATGAATCTCGCTGATAAAATGAGGAAGAGAGCGAAATACCTCCGTAAACGCCAGACGTCGAAAGAAAGAGAGAGAGAGAGAAAGCTCGCGTGGAATGGTTCCGGACTGGATGGGGGGTGATATAAAACACGGAACGGTCGGCACTTCCGTCGCGCATTCGTTGGATATCCTACGAGCGTCGCAGACATCAGGTTTGCTCAGCTTGTGTAGGTTAAATGTATGTTATCGCAGTCTTTTCTTTGGAGCTTAAAAAAGATTTATTTTTATAGGTATTAGTGGTTGACTGCCGGTTAACTAATCGTGAAGAAGAAAATATCGAGCTTGATTATTTATCATTGTAAAATTGTTTATATTGCAGATTCTTACTGTTCGAATATTATTATCATCTATACAATAATATAAAAACAACTATATATGTTATTGTAACGTAGAAATCAAAGAGTACGTAGTTTCAATCAAAACTAGAAAGATAACTTCCGAACCTCAAACAAATAAGCGCTGAACAATCTTTGTCATTAAGTAGAAACAGTCGAGCATGGTCAGACATCCGTGACATTTTTATTTCTTCATTCTCAAATTGTCTTTTCTCAAAACAGTTTCCAAATTTCAAATCATCGCGCACTGCAGCACTACAAAATTCGCAAAGGAAGTCCGGTTAAAACGAGAAGCAAAGGCACTCTCACAGCTGTCAAAAGCAATTAACATGCATCTGCCCCTCTCCATTCCCCGCCCTGCTTCTCTATCTCTCCAGAGGGCCGCCCTTATGAAAACGGCTAGAGACAACCGATTCAAGCGTTTCAGCAATATAATAGAGAGTGAGCGGCCTCTCCCTCTCGAGCCCCAATCCAGAGACAAACTTTGGCCGTGTCCGCTTTCGAGCAGCTGGCGAGCATTCGTGGATTCTTCCCTCGCGAAAAGCAATTTTCGAGGAGCCCGCGCGTCAGCTACAGAAAGCCTCTGACCGGAGAATGTATGTGGATGTATATATAGTTGCAGACGAGTGTGTGCTGGCCAGGTCGGTCCACCGCGTTTCCGCTCGTATGGGTCTTGGACGAGTTTCGACTGGCCGTCGTGGCGGTAGTCAGAGCGGGGGCCTTTTTTACGACCCACGCGAAAGTTTCGAGGATACTTTTGGAGAGGTTGAGAGAGTGGTAATGCGTGTTGGCTGTGTGTTTTTGATGAAAATGGTCTTTTTTTTTAAAGATGAGAAAAGGTGAGGGTATGTATAATTTTGTTTTGGAAGGAAGTAGCCTTTTAGATAGGATGAAAGAAGCGTCTTTGTTCGTAAATTTTAATAGTATACTGTAAGATTTGATATTGTCCTGAGAGTAAGGAAAATTAATTTCTTATTAACAATTACGTTGTACTATAAAAAAGATTATTTACAAATTATTTTTAACTACGTTCCATTTTGTAACTGCTCTTTTTAATAAAATAAATACTCAGAAATAATTTAATTAATTACACTAAATCACCATGTTCTTGAAAATTCATTAAAAGTTTCCCGTCGCTCAAAGAGAAATAAGTAGGAACTTGGGAACGATTTTTTTTATTAATAGCATGGAAAGCATTAAACGTAATAACGTTGATGTGCTCTTACTTCTAATGTGATGTATCATTACTCTAAAGTACACTTACAAATACAATTCTAATCTTCACATCTCAATTAAAATTTTAATTAATCATATAACATTACCATTCCATTCTCAACGGCTGAATAATTTTTAATAGCGCAAAAAATTAGCACTCACAGAGACTTACACTTATAAAAAACAAAACCTTAAAATATAACCCCAGCTCCCAGAAAATCCACCATCCAGCAAACCCTTGTCATCAAAAATATCCTCCTCAAAACTCGCATAAACCCCAAGACCGAAGGCGCCTCCAAAATTTCGCTTCTCTCACTCTCCCTCTAATCTCGAATTCAAACAAATTCCCCGAAAAGCTTTTACGAGCGCGCGCGCTTCTGCAAACACGCGGAGCTGTCCTCTCCGCGGCAGGGGCATAAAAGTGCCCTTTCGAGTTTTGTACTTTAGCTTCCATTATATCCGTGAAACCGTCCCGGACGTCTTGCAATCTTGGGCGCGCGCGCGACTCCCCCGGTGCTCGTGATGCGGCCGCGCTTCTTCGATGCGTCCTCCTCCCGGCCACGAGCTATAAATCGAGTTATCGCGACGAGCGACGCCGTCGTCTTCGGGACGCTTATATATAAGGGGATCGCCTGGTGTGTACACTGGGACGAGAGAGCGAGAGAGAGGGAGAGAGAGAGAGCTTGGTAGACGTGTTTTTAAGAGAGTTTTAGAATGTTTGGTTGTCTAAGACGTAAACGTTGTTAGTCTGAGCTTCTTTTGCTTTTTAGTTGGCACCGTTTACTTGGATCGCAATTTTAGAATAAGAAGGTTTTTGATAAAAAATATAGAATTTATGGATAAGTAATTCGTTTGCTCCACTTTAATTTCCGTTGATTTTATATTAAATTTTTCCGTAAAACTCTAAATTTATAATTTTAATTAATGCAACTGAATCTGTTATGGAAATGATCAAACTCCATTAATTAATAATAAATTTTATTTTATTAATCTCTTGCAGTAGGAAAATTATGTCAATAAAAAAATTAGTTGAAAAATTAATAATTAAATCCAGTTATAGATTAACATTATTTTGTAATTTAAAAAAAATACATCTTTTAAAATAGACTTCCGCTCGTTCATTAACGCCTGACCAAAGCCAGACTCAATTCACTTGTTTACCTGATCAAACACACTTCTGCCGCTAATAAACAGATTATACACTTCATCCTCATCAATTCACATCTAAAAGGCTCTACCAAACCAGCACAAGCAGACAGCCACCTCGTTATTTGCACATTCATTAAACCACACAATATAAACATTGATTTTCTAAAAACAAAGCTTCGTACAACACAGCCCTATCATCATTAAAACCCAACAATAGCCGCGCCAGCCCGCCTCGTATCCGAATAAAATAATAACACCCAACAATAGAAGCAGAGCCGCGCGCTTGCCACCGCAAAAGTCTACAATTGCACGTAGCCGTCTCGCTGAAATAGCTGTCGTCGCGCTCCGCCCATCAAACTCCAGCAAAACTCATCAAAGCCAAGCCGTTTACGAATCACACACGCAGCGCGCACTGGGAGAAGGACCGCAGAGACCGTCAGGGGAAATATCCGCGTAATTAAAAAGTACAGCTCCGCACACGCGGCCCCTCGAGATGCAGCCGCCTGATTTACTCCTCTTTGACACAAAGGACGAATAATTTCTCGGACAATTACTTTGGGGCCCGGGTGTTGTCGGCTCCGTTTTTCTCGGCTTTGTTCCCTCGGTCTCGGGGCAAGTCACGCGAGGAGCGCGAGAAAAAGATTCAGCACACGGCGCTGTCGTCCTTTTTCTTTTCGGGCCGCGCGCGACGAAGGAAGAAGGAGGCCGGTATTTTTATTTTTCTCGCAGCATGTGGGTTAGGGAGAAAGGAGCGAGCTAGCGCAGGCGGATAGCGCCTACGGGTGTAGGCGAACTTCGCTCTGAATGCGCGCGGAGATGTAAAGAGGCGCGAGGAAACTAGTTCAAAGTCGTTCGGAATGCGCGCGCGCGCGAGCGCGCGGGGGCGGTTCTATTTATATTTTAAAACATTTTTCCTTTATGGCCCGCGGCTACGGGACGTAGCCCGGCCCGTGAAATTTCTGAGGTGTGTATGTATATGTGGGTGCGCTTCGAAAGTTCGTGTTGATCCTGGCGCGCGTTAAAGTCTACTTTGTTCTTTGATGGGAGACGGAGTGGGGGTGTTCATATGCGGGGGTTCGATATGTTGGAGAGTGATCGCGTTATTAGGAGGTTGAAAAAGTTTAGGGCTTGATTGGACTGGAAATGAAGTTGGCAGTTTGAAGCGTATCTAAAATGTCTATCTTGGGCTCTGAAAAAGGAGGGTATTTGAAATGGAAA
The DNA here is from genome assembly GCA_900480035.1 of Eupelmus urozonus. Lineage (NCBI taxonomy): Eukaryota > Metazoa > Arthropoda > Insecta > Hymenoptera > Eupelmidae > Eupelmus > Eupelmus urozonus. The sequence continues at coordinate 1,979 of UELX01005937.1, read as the reverse complement.
AAGTACCACTTGCAGCGACGCAAAGATTGGTAGTTGCGTGTCGGTAGAAAGTGTATGAGTTTTTCGTAACGGAAATAGGGGTGTTACGGAAGAAAATAAATTTCTTATTGTTATGCTTTGATGTACTAGTTACTTTATATAACCATGACAATTAGTATCTAATAGAATTATAATTTTACTGATTCATTGTAAAAATTAAAAGAATAAACGATTTGAAGGAGTGAAATCGTATCTTTTATGTATAATAAATTTTTAACATAATCATTTAATAACAGAATTTAAGGTATGAATATTATATAATAATTGGCAATATTAACCTACTAATATCTAATCGAAACAGGCCCAAATTTCAAGCATGATTTCGTAACTTTTCAATATTATACAATTTTTTATTTCTACCGTATCAATAATAATGATCACTTTATTTATTGCTTTGAAAAGTAGACATAAAGCGTCATATTATTCCCGAGAAAACCCGAGCAGGAAAAAAATAATACATTATACATCAAGGTGTAAAGTAAAAATCTATACTAATTTAGTTTATGAAAAGTATGCGTGCTGAAATAGTACAAAATTAGTACAGAAATAGTACAAATTTGTGTTAGCATAAGCTTATTACTTATTTGGTATAGCCTTGATACAATCGTATCATAGTAAGCTGCATACCCGCACCCTCTTTCAGGTTGCGCGAGCGTTGCTCAGTTGATGCCAAAATGAAATTAAGTTTATAAAAACTTGATATCTCGCGTCTCTATACTATTAAAGCATAAAATTTTAACTAAAAATGTATGCATTCAATATACTAAAATAGCTTTCTGTACTAAATTAACTTCAATTTTTTCTCCGTCTAATTATCGAAATATTTATAATTAAACTAAATAAACTTTTTTCATTTTTATTTTGGAATAAAAAAGTTGATCTTGATTTTAATTTTATCATAAATATTTTAAAAATACACTAGAACTTTTTCAATTTTTTCAATTTTAAATGCATGAATAACTTTGCCTCAAAAATCATACAACTTTACCTGATGTATATGAAACAGTTACGAAAAAAAAGTTTTTCTAGTCTAAGAAATAAACTATAAAATAAACAAAAAATAATCGTTTAAAATTTTGTATGTCTCAATGAATATATAAATTTAAAATTTTTTTAGTTTAAAATGTTTGTTTTTGTATGCGGTGTGAAAAATTGGAAACCAAAAATGTACAACCTTGACTACCTCTTCTATGAATAATTCATAAGTCAAGCTATCACTACTTTCGGTTTTACACATGTCTATATATACAAGCGTACAATAAAAATATCAGTGTACAATAGGCTTCGGATATATAGTGTTTTTGCTGACGAAGTGATTACTCTTAATTGTATTAGAGTACTGAAGATTTTATTAATTTCGTAAGTATAAACTCAAAGTAAATAAAAAAATCACTAAGAAAAAAAATTACTCTAAAATTAGATAAAAAAATCAAGCAATTATTTTGAAAGTCTATACATGTAGTGTTTAATTCAAATTACTAAGATTTAATCAAATAAATAAATAGTGATTATCATATAGGATAATACAAATATGAATGACAATTTTTTAATTATACTCAGAAAAAAGAAAAAAGAAATATGCGGATAAAATATACATTTCGCGTTTTCAATTTATTAAGTAAGTGTGTTTCTTTTCCTATACATCATGAATTCTGTTCTTTACCTTACTAAATAAAACCCAAAGGAGGATGCCCACGGTTACATAAGAAAACTGACCCGATAGTTGAACGTATGTAACCTGTACCATCGTGTAGAGGGCAAAAAAACTAAAGCGTTAAAAAAAAGGGAGTTTCTAGATACAGGGAACCCTGAGAAAATCGTAGTTGAAGTATTCCACTGTAAAAACGCGATATAAATTAAAAGGTGCAGAAAAATCATAGCTTGCACCATAAATGTACAACTTTTAAAGTATGAAAAGAAAGTTCAGAAAAAATACTATT
>UELX01005936.1:0-12131 GCA_900480035.1 Eupelmus urozonus | reverse complement strand
CATAACTCCCCCATAGAGGATTTAGGTTACTATTCAGTTTATGGCTGATTTTTACTAAAAATATGTGATAGATTTTGAACAGAATATTCCTAGATAAAAATTTCACTATTTTAAATTATGAAAAGGCTATTTTTTAGCTATTTTATTTATTATAAATTATTCACTGACCATTAAATGACCGTGAAATAGAATCATTATCTTTATTTGTTTTATGAAATCATTATTAGTATTATATTCGATTTAATGAAAAAATTAAATTTATGAATTTACACTTTTGTACCCTGGTAGAAATTTACACATTTAAAATGGTTAAGTTAAGAAACAGCTTTAAATCCATTTTTACTAGGTATTAACTAGCCATTAAATAGAATCATTTCTACTAGGGTAGTCTCTGTTAAAAGATTAAATTCATCATTTTAAACTTTTGCAGTGGTATACCCACAGTAATAAGTGTGCATATCAATACGAGTTGAAAGTTGAACACCTGTGACTTTGGGTAAATAGAGAAGTCGATAAACAATAAATAATTTAATTAATATTGTATATCAATATTGTTTTAATATTGTGTTGATTTTCTATTAATATTGTGTTAATATTAATAGGTCATTCTGTGTCAAGCTATGGTTTCATTTCAGCGGTAAATAGACTGAGAAGATCCTGGAACCTTCTGCCACCGGAGTTTCGCGAAATTTATTCTTTGCCAATATTTAAATCTCGTTTGAGATCTATATATTAAATATCAATAGTTTATTGTTTAATTCTCGGCTATGCTATACAAACATCCTACAATACCTTGTAACGTTATCTCAAAACTCTGTACAAAGGGCTTATTAAACCCCCGTTTAAACTTAATAAATAAATAAAATAAATATTGTGAGAACATTTTGCCAATATTGCAATAATATTGCTACAAAATTAACGCAATATTAATACAATACTAGCAACTGAATTTAAAAAAAAAAATGCTAACTCTCAATATAAAATTACTAACAAATTTTTATATTATCTATCTATTGAAAATGCAATTGCTAACAATACTTTGTCCTGCTTCTCAATTTAGTAAGTAACTTTAATTTACGTACTTCAGCAAAATATTTTCCACTAAAATCACTATCAACATTACTATTGCTACAATATTGCTATATTAATATTTACTATTATAATAATATTACTATTACTACGTTCAAAAAGGTAAATACTACTGTAGGTTTTAAACTTTTTACTTCCAGATTTAGCACTTCGGAGTTTAGAGTGTATGTAACATTCAGTTTAAATAATTTTAATTGTTTAGATCTTAGTAAGTCTTTGTTTAACATGGTCGTCCCTAATTAATAATACGATTTGTTTGATTTATGCATGATTCCACCAATTTTTGATGAAATAAATCAACAACCAATAATAACGTGAATCCACTTTTAATGAATCCAATATAAAGGAAAACTTGTATTAATTTAATAGTTCATGAAATAACAGTATTTGTAGATTATATTAAATTAGCCAATAGAACAAAAAATGATAAGATAATCTTCGACAATTTTTGAAAAATGAAATTAATATTTATGAAATACTAAATCCTTTTCTAACGAAACAATCTCAAACAAACAATCCCATTCTCATTAATTGAGCCTTTCACAACCACTAATGCTACGACGTCAACTAATTCTCTGAAATCAAAGATAGCGCACAATGAACAATCACCGATATCCGAATCTGTTATTAATTATACCCGGATAGACACATAATCGTACAGAGCTCACGAGTGAAACGATGGGATAATTTATTGGAAATTTAATCGGATCAAGCTCAAAACTAACTCACTCGCGCTCGATGTCGTGCATCCTTTTCATCCTCATTATCAGGCCGCGCGAACACACGGGATATACACACATTATACGTGCCTGGCCGGCACTCGGAATTGCAAGTCGGGCACTTTCCGGTTTATCTGGCCGCCTTCATCTACTCGCGTGTGTAAGTTGCGCACTTGTGCGCTCCCGCGTATACACGTTTACCGGCGGCGCTCGATGAACTTTCAGGGATGCGCGCGAGCGCTCGCAGGGCCCGGTTATTCGCGTTCACCTGCCGCTCATTAGGCCTTATCGTTAATTAATCCGTACATCTAACGCGTCACGGCTCTCGTGACTCGTGTCCTTCGTACACCTCGGCCAGCCGCGGGATCCGAGACTCATCGCTGCTGGCTTCTTCCCCTATGCTGCGCTTATGTGTTGTGTGTACGTGAGTATTTGCGCTTTCGTTCAGTGAGGGTCTGCGATGTTTATCTGGAACATCGAAATCTCATTTAATAACGTTATAGCGGGATTTTTTATGGGCAAAAAATGTCGAAGTGTTTGCCGATGCGAGAGTTGTTAATTAAAGTATGAGCGCCAAGATTTATTTAATTGACACTTTTTTTCTTGATCATCAGTTTGTAAAAGAATTAAAAAGTTTATTATTAAAGTCAAGCTAGAATCCATTGCTATTTGACTCACATTCGAAACGATTAATCTATTCTTTGCATTTAGTGTCTTAAACAAAAATTTAAAAAAAATCAATGTATTGTTATTTTTATATGAAAAAAATTAATATCATAACATATTATTTAAAACTGGGTCCCCTAAACTCAACTTATTGCGTTTTTTGTATGTGATGTGTCCCTAAGCGTGCGATTTGCAGTTTTAGAAACAGTGCGATAAGAACTTTTTTTATCAACTGTTTCCAACTTTTTAATAATTTGCGAACACTAAAAACTTATGCAAAAAACTGGCTTTTAGTCAACTCAGTTCCAAAAAATAGTGTACACAACATGTACACTACTCGCACATTTGTCGTACCTAAATATACCCATAAAGCACTTGCTGAACGCACTAGTTGCGTAATTTAGTATACGTTATTAAATTATCAGTTGACTTATTTTGCAGAAAATGGTTATAAATTTATACTGCTAGAATAAATAATAAGATAAATAACTTACGATACTTTTACATATAATTTGAAAACATATAGATATTTCAGATGTGAAAAGTTATCAATAATTATAATCCTGAAATGTCTGTATGATTTAAAAATAACATTTATAGATTGATAGAAGAAATCGTTTCTATTTGAAGAATATTTTAGTCTATATTCAAGTGGAGTATCTCTTTTGAACTATTAAACCACAAGAAAGAAAAGTAAGGTCCTTATGTTCAATTTAAGGAGCTTGCATTTGATCTATTTCATATCTATGTTCATTAATAGTTAAGTTGCGGTATCAAATATAAATAATCTTTTTTATCAATGTACTGCCAATATTCTCAAATCTTAATTTGAATCGCAATAATCGCTACAATTAGTACGGTAACGATCCTCAAAACCTTCCTCGAGCCCGCCTTTAAAGTCAATATCAGAGCATCGCACACGCTTTATCGAACTCTCACTTTCCATGAAATTATAATGAAACTGCCCTAGGCCTCAAGCGCGGACTGGGCTTCTTACGCTTACACCGCGAGAATCCTGCTACACCCGACAAAGCCTTACTCCGCGCGTGCATAATAAGTATGCACCGTGCCTCCAACTTCTCTGCTGCTCTCTCGGCAAGTGGGCTAACTGTATTCCGCATTTGAGGTCGTCGTCTCCGTCATTGTTATCGTTATCGGCTGCAAAAGACGCCGCGCGCGGCTACGAGCTAAGCCCACTGCCGAAGCGCGCCAAGAAGGAGAAGAGGAGGATGCTCAGCTGGAAAGCTCCGAGCGCAAGAGACAGAGAGCGCATGAACCTGAGCAGTATAGCAGCGGCTTGTTAATTATTAATCAGCATGTTTAATTCATACAGCGCGCGAGCCGGCTGTTTGTTTCCTTGATGCGCGCGCTAAGGTTCCGCGAGCTTAAACGCGGGCGAAACCACGCGGGCGACTCTATTGTGCACGCCACGGGCGAACAAGTTTGAAAGAAAAAGTGAACGCGCCGGAGAAGGGGGGGGAGAGGGCAAAAATGAATTGAAGAGACTGATCCGAGTGTTTAGGTATGCTCCCCCTTTAGCCGCGAGTCCCACGAGTATAGCGCACGCGAGTCGACTTCTTCCTCGCTACTTTATTCAGCTCGTGCGCTCGCGGAGCTGCAACGCAGAGCGGCAAGGTCGTCGCGGCCGCGTATATCGCATTCTCGCTGGCTTATTTTTTCGCGAGCACTCGTCGAGGAGGCGCATTAAAATTTTCTGCCCGTGATAGATAGACGAGCGGGCGTATTGGATCCTGGTGATTGAGGAGGAGAGCTTTGTACATAAATATATGCATCGCTGGTTGGCTGTGTTGGTGATTCGCTGTGTGAAAATATCTTGGGAGGACTGTTAGTAGGCTTGATATGTTGAACGAATATTTGGTGAAATCGATTAGAGAAAATGTAGTCAAATTTGATTGGAAGAATGTAATTGTTGTAAACAAACAATTTTTACTTCCATATTCATTTTTTTGAAGAACGTCTTACTAGACATGAAGTTTCTACTTACAGAGTAAAACAATTAATTTCTTAATTAAAAAATATTTGAAAGTATTAAAAAATATATATTGCCGTGAGAATTATTGGCGCCACAAATTCAATCTTTATATTTCTGTAATTCATAACGTTACTATATTATATTATTATATTATTTAAACATTTAGGATTTAACTCATTTTAATTGGTTAACGCAGATATCAGAAAAAAATTCAATAAAACGCAAAGACCTAAACTATAACGATGCAGAAAAGAAACTTATTAAAATAAATTACGTATTCCTTGCCCATTCTTTTAACTAAAATGCGTGGAACCAAAAGCAAACACATATAAGAAAGCCCTTAAATCACGGCCGTAAAAAGTCCAAGCGTCGCAAAAAAAAGAACGAAAGACTCGAGGGAAGATTGACGGTGTGGCGAGAGGCAACAAAGAGAAATGTATCGCAACGAGCCCGCTGGAACCAAAAAAAAAAATAGGACGGAGAAGCAACGGGACTAATCTATTACAAAGAAATCCATAAAAGTGGGAGCGATATCCCTAATGAAGTCCGGGGGATCCGGTCAATTGTATAGAAGTGGCTACACGCGTACGTACCAGCTAGCTGGAGGGGCTGGAGTACTTAGGTAGCTCGTGTGTATGTGTGCTCGACATTTTATGTATTGGGGCGCGCACGGGGGTGTTTATGGGTTTATTATACGAGTCCGCGTGCGCGAACGAGCGTGCAACACACCAGAAGAACTCGGCCTTCTCTCTCTTGCTCTTGGTTACGCTCGTCCGTAACACGCGCGCGGGACCATAAAAAATATCCATGGAGTGAAAATAAATCTAGCCGTGCGCGCGCGCGCGCGCTCGTGCACCGCCCCTAACGCACGGTAATAGAAACGAATGGTCGTCCGGAGAGGGAGTATAAAAAAAAAAGAAGTACAGCGGTGGGAGAGAAGGACGAGGAGCGCGGTTATGCGGACGCGCGCCTGGATTCGCGCGGTCTTGGAAGGAAAGGCGACGTTTATGCGAATATGGAGGGACTGAGGGGGATGAGGAAGGATTCGCTTTTTTATTTTGCGGGGAGAGATGAAATTGTTTTGCTGAATTGATCATTCAAATGTTGGGTTACTTAAGGAAATGGTTTGGTTTTACTTAAGGAAGTAATATAAGTTATTGTAAAATTTAAAGTATCATTGGTAATTATTCGTATGGTGCAACGGAAAAATGGTATTTTCCATCTGTTCTAGAATATAATATGAAACTTTATGAAAATCCCTTACCTTGTGCCTAATAAAAATTAGAAAATACTTAAAAGCTTGTGTGGTTTTAAATGTTAGAAAAACTAAAAAATTTATCATAACACAAAAATAGCAACATGTGCATGAATGAATTTCTCACCCAACATAATGACCAATTTCACAGATCATAATATTGATATAAACAAAAATGTAGGTAACGATTATAACACACTTCAAGATATCATAGGTTTTCAGATGATTTACATATGTACAAAGTAACTGAAAACGATGATATAATATAAAAACGATAATTAAGTGGATATATTCTTTCATATTTTATCTCTATTATTAGTCTTACATCGCATCAGCTCGAAAATAACAAGAAAAATGATGGTAAGAATATATTAGCATTTTTTTATAGTGCTAAAATTTTTCCTATGAAAAATATTATGTTGATTTACTAAAATTTTGTATTAAAAATAGTATAAAGAAGAAATAGATATAAAATAGTTTTATAATTCTGCAGAAATTGTATGACGAAGGCTAGAAATTGAGCTGATAGAAAATAACAAACTCGATAAAACGCAGTTGAAGAAAATGATGACAAGAAAGGAGTGAAACAAGAATGTTGACTCAATTCTTTTCAACATTGGAATGGTTGACTTAGGCGATAAGCTTGGCACGGTAGAAAAAGAGTCATAATTATAGTCAGGGAGACATTCTGGAATATATATAATAAATATATTCTGCATACGCACATGATGTAAGGTTAGAAGAAAATAACTCAGAAAAATTGAAGATAATGAAACTAAAAGATTACTTAGAGAAGAAATTAAACTGAATGAAGCGAGTCAAAAATTATAGTGTGAAGGAAAACAGGAGAAAAATGAAGAAAAGTAGGTTTTGGATGAAATAATCAAATATTGAAATAATCAAAGAATTCAATTTTCTCAGATGAAAAAAATGAATGCAGATAAAGCTTAAGATAGACATTTGGAAAAATAAAGTAAAAACAACCCTAATTTAATCGTAAATTAGTTAGTTTATTAGTTAATAGGACGTTGTATTCATGTTCATAAAACAGACATAATAGAGACAACGCAATACATAACACATGACATGACACAGTATTACAGTTTTTGAAAACTGCACATAGATACGAAATAATCGAATATAATAATTGAGAATATGTACCTTATTAGTTATTACCTACATAAATATTCTTCTATTGTTGGAACCTAGTGACAAAATTTGTTGCTTTAATAGATGGGGGTGACTTGAGAGTGAGAGAGTCGGGCCGAGTATGACTATCGCGCAACCTTTAGTGATATTGCTCTGATGTGGACCAAAATCAAATTTTAAACTGATTTATGTGATTGAACTACTGTGATCTAGTCTTCAATTATTTTTTATTTTATTTTTATTTCTTTTTCACTTTGAACGATTTTAAAAGAGATGAAGATAAAAGAATTAATATAAACTATTTCTATTACTTATTAATGTATTAATATCCAATTACTATTTTAACATTTGATTCTAAATATTACAATTTTAGTGAAAATTAAAATTATTATCTTTTAACATCCATCAGATCTAAAGAAACTAAGTAATAGTAAATGGCAATAGTATAATAAATAATATTAAATTTGATCTCACCAAAAAATAGCGAAAAATACGGAGAATTTAATAATATTACTTAACGCAGTACAACAATACGGTGGAGAATTTAAGTTCGCTAAGAATTTTCCAATCAAGAAAGAGTATAAGCGATATTCGATGGAGATTTAGCGAATCCGATAAAGTATACAGTTTTTCCTTTTGTCTGGCGGGCAGATATCCGTGGAAGGAAAACGTTATTGAGTGCTGCTTGTTGACGGAACGAAGGAAAAGAAGAAAAAGCAGAAGAAGGGGGAACGAGGAAGCAAGCTCTCTCTCTCTCTCGCAAGCGAGACAGAGTTAGAGCGAAAAGAAGAGAGAAATCGAGTAAAAGAGGGTCGCCTCGTCCCAGGGAAACAGAAAGAGAGCGAGAGAGAGAGAGAGAAAGGGAACGATCGACTGTTGGAGCGAGAGGAAGAGAGAGAGAGAGAGAGAGCGAGAAAGAGAGGAGAGGCAAGAGCGTCGGTGGAGGCTCGTCGACGTTCTCTCGTACAGGAGGTCTGAGTTCATTGCGCGAGTCATCAGTATCCATAAGCGATGAGTTACCCCCGCACGCCTCCTCCTCAACCTCTCGACCCTCGCTCTACAGCTATACCCTACAGCGCAGACCTAGAGCGATGGGCAAAGAGGTTAGGTAGACGTATATACACAGGAGGGAGAGTTGGCCCAAGTAGCGAGCGAGAGAAGAGAGAGAGAGAGAAAGCATGGCTGGGTGGGCACCTGGTTTCGTTGTTCGTCGCTGGTGCACACACCCTTTCTTCGAGCCGCAGCGGGGGTGGGAGCTGCTCGTCCCCGGGAAAGGACGAGAGAGGGCGGATAGCAGCGCATAGCACTAAAGAAGGGAAGTGGAGGTGGAGGAGAGAGAGAGAGAGAAAGAGAGAGAGCCAGCAGCAGCGCTGGCTGCCTGATTTTCTTAGGTCAACGTATAATGAAGTCTTGGCGCTCGGCTATAGGGTGAGTCTTCGCGGCAGCTATATACCTACATAGCTTGCAGCCGCGGACAGCAGAGCGAGGCTAGGCGCAACCCCCTTCCCCAGGCCGACCTCCTCCTTCTCCTAGGAGAAGCCCCAGACCAATCCACGATCTTCCCCGGCGACGTCGAGGACCAACCGCGCACGAGAAGCTTCCGGAAGGAGTGCACCTCCTCTCTCTCTCTCTCTCTCTCCCTTTCTCTCGAGGAGTCTTTTCTCTCCGCAGCGCAAATATATACATATATATACGTCAGCAGCCGCGGTGCATACACCCGGTCTGCTGCAACCCCGGGATTTTCCTATGCGGCAATCCCTGCGGCCCCGAGAGAGAAAGAGAGAAAGGGAGATTCTTGGCGCTCTGCGGCAAGTTGCACTGCGGCGCCCGCTGGATTTAATAAACCGGCGCTAACACCCCTTTTTCGGGCGCCCGCGCGCGGCAATTTTCAGATTCAATTAAGTCTGCGCCAATACTTGAGTTCGTTCATTACGAGCTGCGCCCCAGCCGGTAATGGAGAAAGAGAGCGAAACGAGCTCTTTCGTCTTTTCTTATTTACTCGGAGAGCGCAGACCGCAGCTCTCGGCGAATGTCGTTATGAGGCCTTTTGCAGAAATTTCATTTGCGCGCTACCGAGGGACTTTCTAAGCTCTTAGTTTGCGCTTCGTTCTTTCGTATCTGTTTTAGAAGAAACTCTTGGGATTTGTGATCGATGATTCCTCTGTTTTAGATAATTATTGAGCTGTTTCTAGTAGAGTAGTACACTTCTTTAATGTGTAAAAATTAAAATGTTTTCTTAGTTCACTGAACCTCAACTTTAATCGTTTTATTTACTCCTGTTACTAAAGTAATTTGCAAAATTCTACATTTCTTCGATAACATTAATAAGAATATTAAAGAATTTCAACGTATAATTTATCTTAAAACATTTCAGTGGAACATATAAATTCAGTAATACTTACAAAATTTTCAAAGAAGACTGTTTAAATCATTTGAAAAAGAAAATCGATGAATTTCAAACTTGCTTTTCGGTCCCCGCACCTTACTATCCCCTAAAATGCCATCGCAATCCTTGCTCCAATGACTTTTGACGCACAAAACGCCATCAACAATATCCAATGAAATCGAAACAAGCCAATACCATTCAAAATTCCAGAAAACTAATACATAATTCCAGAATCGTCATCCCGGCAAAGTCCCGAAGGACGTCCCACACCCTCCCCGAGCGCGACACACATAAATACCCTCGATGCATTTCGGAAGTACGTGATGTCATTGCAAAAGTTAAGAATCGAAGCGGCGCTCTGCTTCTCCCGAGGCGAGCGCGATGAAAGCAAGAAAAATGAAGGCCGAAGTAGAAAAAAGTGGACTCTGCTCTGGCGGAGGAGGAATCAACGATCGGCAATATACCGAGAGGGGGGAGGGGGGCGTTTAGACTCTGGGCAAGGCCAGGGCAGCAACGTCGCCACACACGCGAGCAGCAAGAGAGCGTAATCCCGTATGATTTTCTCGTTATGCCTCGTCGAGTTTTCGAGTCGCGTAGACGGCAAAAGACATACTTATTGCTCGGACCATCGAAGCGCGTGCACACAAACGGCCGGCAAAAAAGCAGCGCGCCGAGAAAATAAAACGAGGAGAAGATCAAAAAGGGGGAGAGAGGGTGGAAAGAGAGAGAGAGAGAGATGGCGAGCTGGCCGAGCTACACTAGGCTGACCGAAGCGATGGCCGAAAAGCGATGTTCTCGAGGAGCAGCGGGGCGTGATGGAAAAATTGCCTCGATGTAAAAACATGAGGATCGCCTTCTTCTCTCTCTCTGGGTCCGCGCTCCCGCACTCAATAAAACGAGCCCCGGGTGGCTGCGCCGCACCGAGATACGCGATCTCGCTGCTCGCCTAGGAGAGCTCGATGCCCGCCGACTACTTCCCATTTCCCAACCCCTCGCCGCCGCTCGAGGGAACAGAGAGAGAGAGAGAGATAGTCGGCTGCGTGGGTGTAGGTGGGCGCTGGCCAGATATTGCGCGGCGAAAGAAACCAACCGGTCAGCCATCGAGCGAGAGGGACAGAGATAGAAGCTCGCGGAGAACCGACTTCCAGAGCGGCGAGCAATAATAAAAAATATACGATCTCGAGGGTTGCGCTCTACGGACTCGCGCGTGTACACACACACACATTTACACACATGGACATACACAAGTGCCTGGGCTGGAAAAGGCGCGACAGAGGCAGCAATAGCGTGTGCGGGCGAGGAGGCCGGCTCCTCTCCTCTTCGAATTATACTTCGAGACCGGCTCTAAGTGATCGCATTTCCACATAGACGAGCTGCCCCGATACGATATGAAAGACTGCCTTTCGCGCTACGGGGGCGGTCCGGCAAAAGAGAAACAGAAGGGCGCGGCGAGGGAAAAAAGATGCGCAGCCGCCGCCGCCGCTTCTTCGTCTCAGGGTATTATCGGGATATTTTCGGAGCCTTTACGATCTCTGCTTTATCCCCGGGACTATACACGCGCAAAGGGAACGCATAATAAAAAAAAGAAAGAAGAAACAGAGCGCGTGAAGGAAGAAGCTGCTCTCGGCCTTTATGATTTGGATTCGCTGGAAGAGAGGAGGGAGAAAGAGAGATGGAATATAGAAGTGACGTTTTCGCGCTCTCTCGCTCCCTTTTCTCCGAATCTTAATTCGCGCGCCCGCGCGCACGTGTGGCATGCATGGGAGAAGTGCCGAGGGTGCGGAGAGCCTTTTACGTAACGATGCCGCACAACAAACATTATTATCACTAGATGAAAATACCCGGGGAGCTTCGGGAAAAATAAGAGAAAATCTGAGGATTGGGAGAATGCTGTGGGATGAATTTAAATTTTATGATGGAAAAAGTTCAAATGGATTGTCAATGATGGTTTGAGTGTTTGTTTTAATTTTATCTATGTAAGATTGTTACCAAGTGCAAATATATTATTTATATTGCGTAATGCAGTTACATTTAAACATATTATTTTCATTAATTTTTTATTAACATTAATTTTTTTTTATGCTTTACTTTTAACGCGAGATTTGTGAACCTTATTGTTAAGCATGGTGGTTTTATCATGGTATCATAATTTTGTACAATTAGATATCGTTTGATGTATTTTAAACCTCAAACTGTTCAAACAAACAAAATGTGTTATGTATTTGAAAATTATATACGTTCTCTTTTTTATCTACTTTTCATTTTATATATAATTAGTATTTCAATTGTTATTTAATTCACTAATCTCAAATATTAGTTAATAACAAATTATCACTGTATTAAAAATTTTTGACTGGATAAAAATGTACTTCTCGAGAACATCCTTCTTATTTATAAAAATAAAAGAAATTTAAAATAGTGTTTATGTAATATAATATGAGCTATACTAATTTTAAACATGTACTTAGAACATAGTATTAATCGATAAATAAGTGTGTCAAATGACATAGTAGTAGAGTTTGGTATCAGACAGATACAAAAATATAAAAGTTATTTTCTGTGAGATTCATTCACGATGTTTTTATTTCATGTACCTAGATTATGATAATTTGTTAGAGCTATAATAGATCTAAAAAAATGATAGCGTAAATATTAAAATAATTTTTAAAATAGTTCAAAATCTTTCTTGCTACTAACACTTCTACCTACAAAACGTTTGTTATTCTTCACATACTTACAAGTATTTGAAACAAATGTTCATATTAACCTATCAAAGTATGCTATTGTTATAATTATTAGATATATTGATTACAATCACCTGAAATACCTTTGTAACCGTTCAGTTATCAAATTTTTAAACAAACGATACTCAGT
>UELX01005935.1:0-12139 GCA_900480035.1 Eupelmus urozonus | reverse complement strand
AGAGAGAGAGAGAGAGAGAGAGAGAGAGAGAGAGAGAGAGAGAGAGAGACAATAGCACGGAGCCAACAATCAAATCGGGAGCTCTGCGCGCGCTTGCGCTCGCCTATCAGTCCGACCCCATTATCCTTTGATCCGCTCTCGCGCTGCGGCAAACACACAGAACTGCTGATTGCCATCCACCCCCGCCAAGCCCTCCCCGACGACTGTTTAAACAGGCCGCCCACCCTCCCGAAGCGAGCTAGCTCTCGCTCCTCTGCGGTGTTTAACATCCCTGGCTCTCTGTCTCTCTCTCTCTCTCTCTCTCTCTGTTCGTGGTGCTATACTTCTACTCCCCTCTATTTCTGGATTGAGAGAGAAAGAGAGAGGGAGATGGGGAACTGTATGTAAGGAGATGTATAGGTATAGGAGGCGCGTTAGCTCCGGAATTTTCCTCGGTCCTTTCGGAGTTTCTGTCTTTCTCTACTTTGCTCTGTGTGCGGATCTGGTTGGGCTCGGAAATTAGCCCTCTCTGCAGCTACTGCTCTTTTAAGCGAACTGTTTGGCGTAAAGCAGGATTTCAGTTGGACGAGTACGGGGAAGTTGGGAATGTTTTTAACGCCCCATCGTTGCATTTTCAGAGCGTCAATGTTTTATTGGATTTTCAGATAAGGAAAATGGAATAAGTAATAGTAACTATATTTTTTATTTTTTTCAAATATCTATGCATATAAAACTGTGGAAAGTCAAACAAACAAAAAACTGACAACACCTACAATAGATCATTAACAATCCTATTAAAAATTACCCAGAAACTCGAAAACGCTTTTAATCCTTCCACATGAGAATAGCTCAGGTCACGCTAGGTCGCATCGGCACACATATACCTAGAGACAGACGGCGAAAAGCCGGTCTGTGTAAATATGTATCTCCGAGCTTTCTTTTCTTCGCACCTGGGACACGTGGTCGGAAGTGGAGCTAGGGTTGCTATCAGCGGCCGCGCGCACGTGCCAAATCACACATGCATGAAGAGCGCGCATCAGGAGCGAGATACCGGCGCACGCGTCCGGACTTAACTTGTAAATGCCGAGGGGAAAGTCGCGAGTTTCACTAATTTACGTAGTCTGCGTAATGCAAGATAAGCCCTTTGATGCTCGACGACTCGACGTTTTAGTGGCTTTGGGTGGATGTGTGCCTTTTTTTGGCTGATTGTCTGTTTTTGTTGTAATGAAGGGATGATTTTGAGATTGATGAGCGTTAGAGTGGGCTGGGTGAGCATTATGCTACTGGGACTGCAATTTCATATTGTGATTGCCATAGTTAATAATGTTTATCAATTATGGAAATTTTGAAAAGAATTAACGGTGATTAGAATTTTTAAACATACTGCACTATTGAAAACATACGTGCAGTCTATTAAAAAAATTTTTGTCACTGAATAAGATATAGAATTAACAGATAAGACTGTGACAAATTAACAGATTTTTTTTCTGTAATTGGTTTTTAAAAAATTTTGTTTATTAACATTTCTATCAATGTAGTTGTTATATATAACAAATAATTAAAAGTAATTTATAACTGGCATATTCAGCAAACTTTTTATATTAGCAAAAGATACTTTCTTCGATACAATAGAATTTAGTTAATCTTCGACTAGGTCTGACAAAAAAATAATAGCACTATATTTACTGTAAGGACGAACTTTCTAGTTTGCACAGATCGCTTTTAAAACCTTTAAGAATATTTCCAAAAATCCCGGCAGCAATTTCAAACATTGAAATACTCCCGTTAAACTCAAACTCCATCTATTTCCACGCTATAATATCAATCACTCCTCGCACATCACATCCATATTGAACGCCTCGACACTGTGAAATCCCGCCTAAAAGCACCCAAACAGCCAACACACTAAAAATCCCATCCACACAAGCCGCCGAGCCAATATTCCCGTGAGTATCATTTACCGCTCGTCGCAGAAAGAGAGGGTTGCTTCAGTGCAGGCGCGCCCGGCGTCGATCCCCCGTACGTATATACACCGAAAATCGAGGCTAATTGCGATTTCCGTCTCGGCGCTCTCTCTATGGCTAAGCAAGCGTGTATAGGCAGCAAGTCCTTCAGCAAACAATGCCTCGAGAGGGTGGATCAAACGGTTGAAGCGAGCCTCCGCGCCGGCGTTTTATTGGCTACAAGGCGGTACGGTGTTTCTAAGCAACAATGGCCTGATTAGGATTTTTATTTATCAGTGCTGCTGTAGATGAGTCGAGCGCTCGTTTCCTTTTAGTTGTGCGCCTTGGAGAGTTCGGCTTAGGAGGATTGTCGGATGGTTGGAGCGATTAGTTTAATTCGCTGTTTTTGAGGATAATTGTGATTGGGTTGAAAGGCGAAGGGCATTTGCATTGATATGGAGAGAATCGTCTTCGATTTATGTATGTGTGTTGTGTGTGCATGTGTGTGTGTGTGTGTGTGTTCATGTGAGCAGTGGTGAGACATTCTTACAGTCAGATCGTTTCAAGGAAAAAGTTTTATTAATAGGGAACAACCATGAATA
Organism: Eupelmus urozonus; assembly: GCA_900480035.1. Taxonomy (NCBI): domain Eukaryota; kingdom Metazoa; phylum Arthropoda; class Insecta; order Hymenoptera; family Eupelmidae; genus Eupelmus; species Eupelmus urozonus. Next base: position 9,615 of record UELX01005935.1, on the reverse strand, counting down.
GTTTTAATAGGTACCATAAATCATGAGATTTTATTTAAAAATCGTTATATTTAAAAAAATGGTAAAACAGATTAGACTATTCTACATCAAGCAATACTAGTCCGTTTTCTAAATATGAAAAATAGAAGAAATCACTTAATTATTGATCTTTTATTTTGGAAAATGCACATAAAAACTTGTTCACACGAATTTAATTTTAAATCTCATACTTTATTTAATTCTTGAGTAACTATTTAAAATTTAAGTAAAAGCTATTTTTGTAGATTTTTTTTTAAATAACGCTGAAAACTACCATAACTTCGATTCTTCGAAGCGTTAAACCACATTACTGCGGGTTCGTTCATTTTTTGGTACCTTAAAATAAATTCCAAAATTTAAACTAAATCCGCGATCTAAATGATCGATTTACTATTCTTGTTAAAATTTGAAAATATAGTAATTTTATATCAATATATCTCCAGTTTTTTTTAGATAATACGAATAATTTGATTTAAATTAAAAATTATTTTTCAGTTACCGAGTTTAGCGAAAAAAAAACAGAAAAGAACATAAGTTATCTATTACAAAAAATAATTACGAAAAAAAACTTATTATAATTGATTGTTTATATTAATATTTTTAATTAAATTTTGTTACTTTATTGTTATATAAAAGTCTATTTAAGACAATAATTCATCTGTAACTATTCAAGACATGGCTTGACCTAGTAAATATCATACTTAAAAATAAACCGATGGAATACTTCCGATCTTAACGCCTCGTTAAACAACTCAAACCCGCAATAAAACATCCCACCCCCTAAATAAAAATCAAACAAAAATCTACAACCCATCCTCCCCAAAGATATCAATAACTCGCCTCGCATATAAAAATATTCCTTCCAAACTTACTCACTCGCTCCATCCCCAAGCGGCTCAATCCGCTTCCACAGCTAACTATATCAGCTCTGCAAAACAAACAGCGCAATCCAGGCTTGCGCGCGCGCCAGCTTTCCTCGATCCCATAAGCCGAGCATATCAGCCGGGGACAGCCGGCACGCGCTCTCGCACCGGTCCCAACTTATTTTTCGCGCTCACTCGAGGACGCGTGCTGCTCCCTATATATACATACATACATTATCCACGCCTCACCTCGCTACTTACTCGCAGGCGTATATAGAGCGGCTGCGTTCGATCCCGAAGTGCTGTAACGGGCCGGCGTTGTGTCTTACTGCCTACTATGGCGCGATGTATGCGGGTAGCACAGTGGAGTGAGGAGGGAGTGTGTACGACTATACTAGCTGAACGACGAGCAGCCCGAATTTCCTCGGGGTGTGAGGGGTGGAGTGGGAGGGATGGGATTGGTGTACCCTTGGCTGCGGGGTTCTCACGCGGAGAGGAGTTTATTGGCCGCGGAGAGGTATTGTTGAGCTTGATTTTCGGGGGATGTGGTTGATTGTGGCATGTATGGAGGCGCGCGCGTGAGATTTGATTCGAGCTTGAAAAGTGATGGCTGAGTGATTGGGAAGAGGAGATTGTTGAATTTGTTTGATTGATTATTATAGGTATTGAAAGTTGGTTAGATTAATTAAGTTTTTTTTATAGAAGTGGATGTGTATGTTGGTGAGATTACTTTGGTTTACGAGGTGTTTGGGAATTTACGTGAAAAATCTCTGTGTGCGATGTGGGTATTTTCAATGAGATAATTATTTAATCATGCGCGTAACTGTACCTACAAATTTCCTGGATTGATTTATCATTTTCTAACGTAACTGTATTTACCTTCATAATTATAACAGCCATTTCAAAATTAAAGCTTTATATCGCTGTGTATAATAGCTAACACCAAGATTCTTACTTGCAACATTTAATAACGAACCATCTATATGGAAATTCCCGATACGCAAAAAAAGGTTAGCTTTGCCGGTTTTTCCTGTCCCAGAAAAGCAAAGGATGTAAATATTAATTCCAAATAAAACGCGAACGATAATATTTTTGACAAACGCTGACAAACAATCACCTACTTTATTATCAGAAAGTCGTTTGCCATAAATATGATATGCTAAGAAATACGTTTCGAAAAACTAAGTTATTCTCTAGCTACTACGCTTCAAAATACTAATTTCGCTTTGAAATTCGTTTCGTAAACGAGCGAGCGAACTCGAAAAACAAATACATATAACGGGCTCGGCTGTCTGACCTAAAATTAAATCATTGTCCTTTGTGGAGTGATCGCTTAAAATTCTGGCGATGTAACGCGCTCGCGCGCCAAGTTTGCGTCCCCTATGTGTTTTAATTATAATCCAGAGTATAAGCAATGTTTCTTAGTCAAAACGTTCCGAAATTACAGCGCGAAGCGCGAATTAATTGCGGAAATGTAATTTATTCGGAAATTTATAAGTTAAACTTTGTTGCTAAGTGGATAAAAATAAATAAGGCAGGATGAAGATGAAATTTATTACGAGTCCGTATCTTCAACGTGTTTCGTTCAGTTTACTCGATCTAATTAAGGAATGCTTTGCCCGGATTCACAAGCAAACAAGAATATTAAATTGTTGCCGAATATTATAAATAAAAATTACAACAAAGTAAACTAAACATCCAATCCAACAGAATCTTTCCCTACCCTCCCACGCCACCCACCATCAACTCAAAAACTCCCAATAACCCAAACACCAAAGCGCCCCATCAAAATCCATCCTCGCCTCACTAACCCCAAGCCAAGAAAGAAAGAGCTACCATCTCCTCCGAACACCTCTCGTCACAGCCAACCCTCCTCAAACACTCCAATCCATCCCTCCTGCAATTAAGGCGCGCGCATAACACACGCGTAAAAAGCAGCTCTCGCCCGGGAAGGGTGGCAAGCTGGCAACCCTCCCCGACTATATCCACACACAGAGACACATAGGAGCGAGCACGCGATTGGCCGGAGCGGCGAGCGAGCTCGAGCCACTCCCCGGGGAAGGGCGGAGTTGTGGCGGCTAGAGTCGCGCAGCTCGATCCGTGCCGCTGATCCTGCCCGGCAGTTCGACGCGCGACTCCGTGTCGCACGCACGCAGTCCCCCCCGCGCGCTCGTAAAGCTCTTGTGTTGTAGAGGGCCCAGCTGTGGAGAGTTCGGATTTGACTGTTGAGTGCGAAGGGACTTTGGTTGGAGTATTGGGTGATGCCGGATTTGGAGGGGTGATTTTGTGAGATTTGGAGAAGTTGGTTTGGGATTGGAGGTGAGAGTCGGTGCGGCGGCTTGAAGAGGTATTGATGCAGGAGGGCTTGGGACGAGGGAAGGAGGAGAGCCTGTGATCCCAAAGGAGGTTTTTGAGGAACGGGACCAGAGACTTCTGTCAAGGAGATTCGACTATGGTTGTGCTGTAAGTATTGGTGATTTGTTTTTTATTATATTCTTGTGCGAGTGTTGTTGGAGTTGCTTTGAGCAAAGGAGATAATTCGGGAGGCAATTGTCAAATTTATTTTTGATATCGGTCATTCAATATTCTTTGTATTGAGCCGGCTTGTGTTAATTAAAAAGGTTTTTTAGTAATTATCAAGTAACTATTTTACTCTGTATTAATTTAATCAATTTTAACTGTGTTTATGCAAGATAAATTTAAAATAATAGTTTTTTGATACCGGTGCGGTAAATTCATGAAAATAAATGTGCTTGTTAAGCAGTTAGTAACAGTGATTATTAGTTGCAATGTAAATTCATATCTTTTTTTCAATAATTTTTACATGGATGAATCATACTGTTATAAAGCGAAATTTATTTAAAAATCGTAATCATCAATCTAGAGTAACGCTTATTATACCTGGAGACTAAAATAACCATGTTTCATAACATTAATTTTAATCAATTAACTTTTAACAAACAAAATCTTTTAACCATCACATCACACAAAATCAATCTATACCACTCACAATCTTCCTACAAAACCCAACAACAATCCAAACTTCAAATCCCTCACCAAAGTCAATCTAATTTTACCCATCCGCCCATCCTCCCTCCCCTCACCTTCTAATCATCGATCCTCCATATACACCCGACTCTCCTCAGCGCCAACAATAGCCTTGCCCATCCACCTATACACACACAACACTCGCTATAAAAGCCACTCACACGATCATTCGCGAAAACAAAACGAAGGGCATCTCGCTCTCACAGCTCTCTCTCTCTCTCCTCTCTCTTCCCGGTATCTAATCAGTGGGCGTACGCGCGCTTCCCCATTGGTACGTGGGCGTCGTCGCGCCTTGCCGCCTATTGGCTCTCCCTCCCGATTGGCGCGACTCGCGCGCTTCTAATCCGAGCGTCGACGGGACGCCATCTTTAATCGAACAGAGAGAGAGAGAGAGAGCGATGACGTGATTTAGGGACGCGAGCGAGGAGCCGACCTAAATCAGGATTATATCAGGAGTGAGGATGGATTTTTTTTTTCTAGGCTAGGTACTGGGGATCGAGTAAATCATGAATTTTTAGAGGTGTTAAGGAGGTGGTTGGGAGAGATTAGAAGGTGAGCGCTGAGAGCTCGCGGGAACGCGGATGGAGGCTGGGATTTTAAGGATAGTGGTGGGTTTGGGTCGGGTGGTTTTTGATGAAGCATTGTTGTGTGGTGTTTCTGATAAAACGTAATTTGCAAATGACTAAATTGAGAAATTATAGGAAGGTTACAGGTAGCGTTCGCTGAGGGGATTGCACTCAAAAATCTATTTTATTGTCGGCTGTTTTATCAGAGGTCACGCGTTAAAAAGTCGGCACAATAGCTTTACTATCACACTAACCAAAACTACACAATAAAGGCCTTAATTTTAATACCGATAATTTTCTAATGCTAAAAAGTAATTCTGCAAAATAGGTTACAATCCTCAGGCACATCCTCAATCTTATTTCTACAGAGCGTTGAATAATGTGCGTCACAGCCTTGCCGTCAAGCAGGCCGAGAAAAACAGTTAAACGAATTGCCGCTGCGCCTTCGTCGTCGCTCGAAAACGATCTCCTTTATCTCGCTTTCAGATCTTGAACGACTCTTAAGTGAGAAGGCGTCGCGAGCTCGCGCGTCAACCTCGTCTTCACCTTTTCTTTTCTCTGCTTTTCCTATACTTGACTATCGCTAATTTTTCCACAGAATGACGGCTCATGCATATTCTATGTATGAGAAAAAGTTTAAAGTCCGTAAATATTTTAATAGGATGCCTCAGCTTAAAAAAACGTATGCAATAATTCTTTAATATCAATAACCACCTTTAAACCAAAATAAAAGAAAACATAGCGATATTATCACCACACACAATAACTCCGCAGTTAATAATCCGCTCGTTTAAAACCACATTAACCAAAACCACCCAGCCCTGTCAGACTCGCGCCTAAATGATCGAGCGTACAGCCAGTCTCTATCTTTCCCTCTTGCTTTCTCATTACGCCTCCTCCGATTTTGGTAGCCGCGCGCGGCGCTCGCGCGTGTAATTGAGAGGTAAACATCAAAGATCCGGAGATTAAAGATGCTATCTGGGAGAGGAGACCGCACAGAAGCCAGCCGATTATCGAGACGTGCGTGGGGGTTCCCATCGTGTCGCGCAGACGAGACAGCACCTCGACTTAAAGATATTTTCGCGCGCTGCAAATTAACGCGCGGTCGACGGGTTTTGTACATATGAGCAAGCGTATTTATTTATTAAGACCATTTTTAAATTCAAAATCGAAATTTTTTTCTAAATGGTTAGATGGTAGAACCACCTTTATTCTTCGGCATCAATATAACTCTCAAAACAAACTTCGAAATCAGCAACGCCAATCATCCCAGCCTCCTAATCGCATCAGCCCGTCAAACAACTAGGCTCAATTAATCAGCAGCCGCCGAAAAAGCCGCAACATGAGAATCAATTAAAACTAAGCCGGCGCGCGAGCGGCCCGAAAAAAAAGAAGACCAGCCAGATATTCACACGCCGATAAACCGGATCATTGTAAAAGCCGGCCCCGAGAGTTCGCAATATAACGGGCGTAGCTCCTACACACACGCTTACACATGCACTCACACACGTCCATACATACACATAACCCTCGCAAACTGGTCGCTCTGAGATATTAAGCGCGAGATATCCGCGTGCTCGGAGAGCCGAGAAATAAGCGAAAAAAGAGGCGCCAGAGATAAGGATTGCAGTAGGTATAAGCTTAGAGAAGTCCTGCAGACTTCTCTCTATATATATAGCTATATGTGTATGCCGTGTATATACACGTGTTTTCGAATCGCGCGCGCGCGCGCGCCTCCCGCAATAAATCGCGCCGCGATCTTTTTGTCGTCGGAGAGCGGTATAATTGTAAATTTCGAGCGCCGAGCCGCTAAATCAGCCGGGCGCGCGTCGTTTCTTCGAAAACGTCCCATAGCCGCGTTGATTTAGGAAAAGAATCGATCGACGATAACTAGCTTGCTTTTAAGATTTTATACCTGTAAATTAAACCTGCAGCATCCACGTCGATTCGGAATTTAATTACTCACACTTTTGATTAACACATCGCTGGTAATTAAAACACTTTCATAACGCGAGCAGGGCAGTTTTGTCGAAAACTACTTGCCGGCCAGCTCTCGGCCGGGCCATTACTTATACACGTATCCAGCCAGCTCTTACGCTTATGCCAAACCGGCTAGTTCCCGCTCGATTTGCAAATCGCCAGATTAATCTCGACAGTCGGCTGGTACATTCGTTTTACCTATCAGCTCTGTGCACTTCATCGCGGCCCTCTCGACGTACTTGCGCTCGGGGACGGAGAATTTCGGAAAAAAAGCCGCGAGAAAGGGGGTTGACACACTCTCCCGAGATCGCCACGTAATAATTTAAGCCGAACACGAGGCTCGCGCGAGCAAATTAAATTACGCGAGCGAGCGCGCTCACGCGATAAGCCGATGGGCTGGTAAAAAAAGGCGAGAATCGAGAAAGTGGGAGAGAGAGAGAGAGAGAGGAATGAAAAGTTAGCGGCCGGTGAATGATTGCTTGGATCGGTGATAAAGTCATCGCCTCGAGCGAGCGAGCGAGCGGCCCGAGTAAGATGATACATCGGCCGCTGATGCTGCGCTGAGATTGTATAGTTGGGAGAGAGAGGGGGGAAGGTTAGAGTCGCGGGGCTGAGCGCAAGCGATGTCTTTGCTAATTGTCGCAAGCGAGGATGGTTATGTGGCGGTGAGTTATGTGGAGGTGCGAGGGAGGTGGGGAATTAGAGGATGTGGGTGGGGGATGTGTTGAGGTGGCGATTGGTGGGAGTGGATCGGTAAGGGATCGATTGGTTTCTTTGGGTTTATCTAATCATGGGATTTCGTTGGTCGACTTCGAATGCATAGACTTTTTCAGGCTTGATTTCGGATTGTAAGTTGCAGAAAATTCAGAGCTCGCGAAGTAAACTATATATAAAAAGCAAGCGTTAGGATAAGATCCGCATACGGCAAACTTACCCTAGCGTGCGCTGGATCATAAAGGCTTAATGAACGCGCGCCGATGAGGCCGCTGTAAATCAGAGGAGAAACGATGACGGGGATGGGAATGCGTCTCTCTCTCTTTCTCTTCCTCTTTCTCCTGGGAAGCACATAATCGGCCTGTCTATCTAGCCGAAGCGCGTACGGTTTCGCGAGCTCGCGGCTCTGCGTTCGTGTCCCCGAAGAGAGGAGGGAATTAACTTGTTCGCCCGCCTGCAGAGAGAAAGAGAGAGAGAGGGCGAAGTAAATATAATCTCGGTCTTGGATCCGCGAATATGCGCGCGCACTGGCTAGCTTGAGAATGTATGGATGGATTCGCTTACCTATATTGGAGCTCGCGTGTGACTTTGGTTTGGATCATTGACGTCTATATCCATCAATTAAGAATCAATTACTTTTTTACGAATAATGTAAAGTCTTAGATTGTTAGTAATTGTATAGCTACAATAGATAATCCATCCAAGTAAGTTATTATTCCAATCATCGTCACTACATAGCCAATCAATCCAGCCCCTCAACCCGCGATATCATCGAAATCATCGAAAAAAGATTAGCAACTCTCAGGGAGGAATCGAGCATTCCAGGAAGTTCTCGGCCCGCAAGCGAGCGAGAGAGAAACTACGCTCCTCGCTTGCGTTCCGGCCACCCACGAACAGCCATAAGTATAATGCTCGTTGCTCGCGCAAACCTCGCGCCCCATAAATTGGGATTTTATCTCGATCAGCGCGCGCGCGCAAGCGAGAATAAGACGGAGAGCTCGTTGCGCAACGGCTAAATTAGACTTTTCTTTCGCCAAGATTTTCGAGAGGATATATATACACATATACACACGACCTATGCAAAATCCCGTCTCTTTTGGAATTTCGAGCTGTGTTAAAGTTGAGTGGACAGAGCCCTTAAACTGTACAGCTTAATGATCGGCCGGGCGCGTTTGATTTACGGCCTCGGTCCTTTTTTCCACCTCGCGTTTTTCTGTTTCTCGCGAGATCGTACGCGCTGTTTTATCACATTGCTGGAATTCTTCGGGCTGGTTCGCAGCGCGCGCGCCGTTCTTATATGCACGAAAAATCAGCGGAAATTTATTGAATCGGGCTCTATCACTGCTCTCTGCGCACTCAATTTTTCAGCGCTGATATCGATAAACCATTAAAAAATTACGTGCCTCCCTGCTTCACACTAATCAACCACACACCAACCAAAACACAAAACTATAAAAAATATCAAGTCGCTTTAAAGAAGGAAAAGAAAACGTCAAACACGAATGATAGCGAGGGTTCAAGGGTGAGAACTGGCCTCACGCGGACGCGTAAAACAAATGCCGCTGTTAGCGCGCGTTGGAATAAAGCGGACTTATTAATCACGCGAGCTCTCGGCTGGGTTTAATGCGCGGCCGGCTGGTTTCCCGGCGCGTAGTCGTCGCCCACCGGCGTGTCAATTAAATTTTGAATAATAATTTCGCCGGGAGAGAGCGGTAGGCGTACGCGCGCATCCTCGCCACTTTGTTTCGACAAATTAGCTTTCGATTCGACGAGTTGTATCTGCGAGGTGGCGGGAAGGTTTCGAGGAAGTCTCTTGGGATTGTTGTGTGCGGGGGATGATGGTTTTTGTTTAGTTGCGAGTGTGATGTTTTTGCTTTGGCGAAGTGGAGAATGGATTGATGCTAACGAATGTTAATGGAAAGGTTTAATATGGTTAATGACAGCAAAAGATGATGAGATAGTGTGTATTCAGTTAATACCGAAACTCATAAGCGTGAAAAAAAAGATGAAAAAGTATCTAGCTTACTTTTTCATCGTCTCTCAATCTTTATCTCTTCCTCTCTCTTAGCATATATACGATTTACTCGACCTTTTCTCTCCTCGCTTGCGCGCACTCGCAAAATAATATTAATGTCCCTCGCGCGCTCCTCGCCAATTAGCGTCGACGCGCTCCGATGAAAAATCGACTCGCCTCGCGAGAATCTTTCGCACATATAGATATGTATCTTGCGTGTTTCCAAATACGCGAGTAAATGCTCATATCGCGACGTATCGTTCTTTTTAATACTTTGCTCAATGCGGACTCGCGAGATGGCTCTTTCCTTTTTTTTTCTCTTTGTTAAGAAATTTTCAGTACATATAAATGTCTGTAACTGTCACAATGTATATACATCGACTGAGGCTTGCTGTTAAGAGTGAGAATCTGT
>UELX01005934.1:0-12142 GCA_900480035.1 Eupelmus urozonus | reverse complement strand
ATTTTTACATATTAGGCACTGCAACCACGATTCAACACTATCTGAAAACGGTTCATCGTAAACTAAACAGTAATATTTTTTTTCAATATCACTTATCTCTTCCGATATTTTTTTTTACTGAAGACGATATTTCATTGCACTTATTTTTCTTTTCATTTTTTGTTTTTGATAATTTACTACTAATTCTTAAAATATAATAAATCAATTGATGAAGAGACTTATTTTTGTATTTCCGTCCATTAGTTCTCTATGCCTTTTGAACTTAACTTCGTTTTATCAATATTTTTCTGCCTCTGTCTTCTTTATTTTAATTATTTACTTATTTCCGTGAGTTATTATACGAAATTCTTACTTGAGATAATTATGAACGTGTAATGAATTTTGTAAAAGAAATTCGATGTATTTCCAATTTATAAAGCTACCTAATAATATACTTAATAGAAATATTAAAAATTTCTAGTTAATATATTAGAGATTTAAAGATTATTTACGATATTGCTGATTAGAAGTCTAAAGTCTATATAGTACTAATATGTATAGCATACGTGCATATAAAGTACTTTTACATGATTATACACACTAAAATAAATAAAATGGTTTAAACGAGAAGAAGAAATAATAAATAATTCCATAAAGTCTTAACAATTCATATCATAAGTAAGACGAAAATTTAAACTCTATTACTGTTTTTTTATTTTCACAAGAACAAACATTCAAACGTTCAGCAAAAACAACATTACGCATTCCAACAAATGAGTCGCGAGATATCACGGCACTTCAGATAATAAGGGCTCTAAACGAGTTCCCGTCCAACTTCGACGCATAAATTTCGTTGAAAAGCAAGTCGTATCGCAAAAATGATTAACCACGAGAATACACTCTCCGAGCTAATCGCGCGCACCCCCGCAAAACTCTCGTTTCCGCGGCTCTCCATCATCGCCGCATCGCGTCTCCCTTTCATTTTCCTGCGGTATTATAAACTCTCCACTTACTGCGTTTTGCTCTCCAATCTCTCTTTTTTCTTTCTTCTTTCTCTCTCGTATTTTTTCGCTGGATTGAAAACGCCCACGGTGGAATGAAATAAGCGTGTAAACCAGAGCCGTGGGTGAAGAGACTGTAAAATAGATCACGGCAAGATTTTTCATAGAGCGCGACGAGGTTTGAAAATTTACGTCCGGTTTGACTGCTGGTTAGTTTGTTTTTTTTATTTGTCGAGGGATGATGAGTTATTGGCAAGCGGATTGAAACGACTTGCGCTTGTGCCGTTTGCGTAATTCAGATTGATCGCTAAAAAGTGAAAATATAAATTTGTCTGGTTGTTTTGGATTTATGTTTTATCACTGCATTGTTAACGATACTTTTATTGATAGTTCTGATATATTATAATCATTTGTACGATGTTAGAAAAGTATGTACACTGATAAAAGAATATTCTTATGATTGAAGGCGACCATAGAGTCTACAAACTTTATTTCTGATTTTCAAATTTTTTACTGTTTCATCTTTTCTACCGTTTAATAGTTTCAAAAAGATAATGAAAGACTTTTGTCGAAAAATTTCTGGAAGCATTGTAAATGAGAAAACTCTGGAATTTCTCGTAAGTAGAAAGGGGACGGGTTTGGCCAGACAACCTTTACTAAGTTTCAAAGCAACTACGCTATTTCAAAGATTATTTATCATAAAATTAAATAGTAAATAAATAAAATTTTGAACAAAATTAATTTTTATGTAAAAATCTTGTTATGTTTTTAATAAATTCTAGTCTATATATGAAAACAATGAACTTTCATTGAATGTTTTTCAAAATGAATGTTTTAAATAACATAAGTAATAGACTTTTATTCTAAATAATAAAGAATTTTCCAACTAAAATTTTTTAAAAAAGAAATAGCCTGCGACGCTAGTGAAAATTCTGTAAAAAATTCTTTTATTCGTCAGAAGGATCCAAGTGTCACACCTCGATTTATGAATTCAGCAAAGTGAAAGTGTTATTCTAGAAAGCATGCAGAATCTTTTCCATAAGCATACATTTCATCTTTGAAGCAAAGATTTCAGCAAATATTTTCAAAAAATTCTTTGATCTTTCAAAAATTGTACGTATCACGTTTTCTTAAGGCGACTACGGAAGTTATACTATAGGTTTAATTTCGTAGTTTACAAAATACGCTTTTGATTTAAAAAATTCTTAGCATTTTTTAACTTTCTACCATTCTTTGAGACCAGCAGAATGGTTGAAAACTTAAATACCCGAAGAATTTTGTAAATTAAAAGCGTAGTTTGTAAACTACGAAATAAAATCTCACTTAGCCTCCGAAGTCACCTTAAGTGTTACTTTAGAAATACTTCCTTTTTTCAATTGACTATCATATGTTACGTAAAACTATAAATTGCTTCATATTTTATGATTTTTAAAAATATTTTGGAAAAATTTTGCAATTTTAAACTGAATTTATTCAATAATTATAAATAAGCTAATCTTGCGAAAAAATTGTCATTCTCTTCTTTATCTTAATAAATAAAATCAAAACAAAATAGCAATAAAACCCAATTGAATAATTCTCTATGAATACACGCAAAGAAAATGATGTAGACTATTTTTACGCTAAAAGTAAATAACCATTGTTCCCTCGTGTGCTTTCCTGCATTAGTTCACGAAAACTCAGAATGTGAGCAAGCGCAAAAAATATCGAAATTTTATAGCCCGGGGATGGAAGAGCCGCTTTTACGATCGCAACCGGATTTGCGTTTCAGCGGGTGGTAGTGACGCTCTGCGGCGTTGATAAAACACAGACGAGAGGAAGAGAGAAAGAGAGGCACAGGGAAATCTATTTTGCAAACATTTACAGCTCGCCACGGGAACAATAAACTTCTGCCGCCGCCGCCGCGTGCGTTGTTTTGTTTTTATGCGAAACAATGTTGCGCCAAAGCAGCCATAACTAATAAAATGCTCCTAATGTCGTCGAAAAATATGCATTTGCGACAGTTTGATTTCATTTCTTGCTAGCATTTACTTTTTATGGTATTTATTCGAGATTTGTTTGGGTGAGAGATTATTTAGAATTTAATAACTAAGATGGCAGCTATGAAAATATTTGGTTGTCCATAAAAATATTTTATTTTAGATTAAACTAAAAGAATATTAATTTAAGATATTATTGTGGAAATTTAAGTTCACTTAAATTTAAATTAAGTTTATATGAAACATCGCTTAAATTTATGTAATTCTAGCAAGGTATAATTTTTTAATTTTGATTTATTTATTTATTTTTTTTAATTTTTTTATTATTAAACATTAAAATTTGAAATTCATTTACTTTACGCTGTATAAGCCTTTTATACAAATTTTTTTAAAATATCTTAATTATGCTTTTTTCATGTTCTAAAAAATAGGTTTAATGCTTCCAACTACTATTTTCAAAAAAGGTTTCATCTTAAATTATTAAATTTTATTAAATATTAAGCAGGCAATCAACTATTCTGTGACACAGGAAGTGTTTTTTTAATTTCTAAAATTATATTTGCATTCTGCTCTCCGTATAATAACGTTATTATTTTTTATACAGTAAAAAAGCATAAATATTTTATGCGTACTTAAAATATTATAATTAATTTTTCAGTACCAAGTAGTTAAATATTCATTATTTCAATCTACTAGCGTTGACTTTCAGTAGTGTATTTTTACTTCCTGTAAGTCACCACGATAATAAAGTATATAAATTATCTACTTAAACGAGGATGCTAAGATAATCAAGTTATATGAAAACCGCAACTCCGAGCTTGACTCATTTTGCCCTAAGCTATTTCTAATCAGATCGGAAATATTATTAATGATCACAAACTCTCAACTTAGTAAATTAGTTATTAATTTGAAGGTTTTAATTACCAGTTTATATTTAATTCAAAACTTATACTTGTTATTTCCAAAATTAATAGAACATTAGCTTTCTGTTTATAATCTCGAATAAATAATTATAGTCATTAGCAAAAACCAACAAAAATTTACACTTTTTTAAATCTATACAACGCGCACCAGTTCTAAAGACTCCTAAAGTTATCCCAACCCAACAAACTAATTAAACATATCGAATCCTTGAACTCATAAAATAAACACTGCCTTTTCTTTTTGTTACCCAGGCACATCGATAAATCGAAGCACCTCGCCGTATCGCCAGCGCGGAGAAAACTCCGGCAGCGTGCGCTCAGGCGGCAGTGGAGCTCAGGTGAACCTCGGCTATGGCACCACGGCCAACACCTGGGTGGACTCGAGGCGAGCAAGCAGCTCCGTTTCTCAAGTAGGTGTAATCAATCTTTTCCCTGAATTCGGCTAGATCGGGATAAATAGCCACGCTGCACACTTTCTGGATTTTTAATGGCGTGGTGGATTGAGATGGATAGGCCGTGTGTACTGTTAATGATTGGGGAACTTTTGGGGAAAATGGGGTTGTAGTTTTTTGGCATTTAGGGTAATATAGTTTGATGCGAAAATTTTATATGCGCGCTTGAATGGTCATAAATTTCATTTCTAAGAGTCCATCTTCATAATATCATCGTATTTTTATTAAGTACATTAATAACATCGTATTTAAAATAAATACATGAAGAGATATGTGGACAGAAAATTAAATTTAGTTTATAGTATTAATTTTATTTAAGAATAAATAAAAATTTCAAAATTAAAAAAATTTACAATTTGTAACAAACTTTTTCTTTGATACACGAACACTTTTTAAAATTTTTGTAATAAAATTTCGAGAACTCAAAAATAAGATAAAAACTAATTGAATAAGTTTGTTAAAACGTACCAAAATTTGAGCCCGCAATTCTCTTATTTTTAAAGGGTTGAAAGCATATTCAGTGAACGATAAAACAATTCCTTACATTTTTCTTCTTTTCTTTCTTCACATTCATAAAGACGCAAAAACTGGAAAATCTCTAAGAATTATTTTTATTGCATTCATACATAAAAATTCACCCCGTCGACTTACGATAATTATAATAATGATAACTTTGGTGCTTTGAAGCGTAAGCAAACCAGTGAATTAACCGCGCTTTCTAGGAGATAGGATGTCGAGATAAATCTTCTAGATAAAGTGTGATGTACAATTAATAATAAATTCCAGAGTTCGCTTCGAATGAATATTAATTAAAGGCTTTTGAAGCCTCCCAAGGCGAAGAGATAAATAGGGAGCCAGACGATGCTTTTTTTTCATATTTATGTCCTTATTATGCGTCAGCCGAGTGGACGTTAATAGCAAGTCCGTCGTTCACGGAAAAATTAATTTGAAATACTGCGTTGTTTGTATTTTATATTTTTGCTTGTTGTTTACATTTAGCGAATGAAAAATGTCTCGGAAAATTTTTAATTTTTAGTGTAATTTTCCCTGAATTAAAAAACATGAAGTTCATTAGTCGCGTTTCAAAAGTTAGTGCTAATATTCAATATTAAATTTGTTTTGATGAATTTTCATCAAAAATAATATTCTTTCAACAAACGTAATGCTGTTTGATTAAAAATTCAAAATTACAATGTCAATGAACAATTAGTGATTAAAAAGACTTATGCAACTTTACTTTTGATTATATCAATTTATGCATTAATTTCGTGTAATTGCAATCACAAAATTCTCTTTTATTCAGATAACATAAACTATTAATTATAAGACCAAATAATTTCTACCTTGGAAATAGTTTTCTCTTGCGAGTGAATCGCTTCAAGCTAATACACATGCAATATCTTAAGTAGGCAAGGTATAATTGATGCGTTAATTAACGGATGCTACTATATGATGTCTTGTTAGGAATGGACGGATCGATTTTGACGTAGACTGTCGTCTTATAAGATAGCGTTGTGTTTGTTTAAGAACGACGAGTATTAAGCATCGCAAACTTGACTTGATATTCTAAAAATATCATCTGAAGTTTTTTTACGTCTAAGCTTGTGCAATTGATTGTAGAGGACATTAGTTTAGGATAATTGTAGGGACAATATTAAAACATTATTATTATTACAAACTATTGTAAAAATTATTATCTTTCATAATAACTGGTATAATCTCAAATGTTTTTAATTTTTTGGTTACAAAATATGACCATATTAATGAAATTGCACGTTATCTGTAAATTATTGCATCCGTAATAGTTGCTTGTATGCTCAAGATTTTATTACTATTACTATATTAAAAAGTATAATATTTCTTCACTTCCTAATTTTAAATAAATTTCATCAATATTAAAATCATACTATTTTCATCTTAGAAATTAAATCCGTAAAACTGACTAATGACTGGGTCGTTTACTCTATCTCCTTAGTCTAATCTAAATTGGATATCCAGAATGCATATACCCTTCTTGTAAATGCATAGGATGGTATATATTAAAATTTCGAAAGTTATCTAGTTTATACAGTTATTTAATTAATTTAGTTCTCCTTGACTTAATAAGGAAATCAAAATTTCCTTACAATGACTTTTATGTAAAGTTTGTTTTTAATTGATAGGTGAATTTCGTAGAGAAGTTGGTGCACGTAGTCCTTGTCTACTAAATAATTAATTCCTTAACAAAGTGCGTCAAGTACGTGAAGTATATACATTGTTTATGAGATTAGTATTAGAATAGCAGATTTGAGTTGGATGATACTTGAACATTAAAACTTGTACAGTTAAAATCCATCAGCATTATTCTGTGTTGGTAGTGAAATTAACTCCACTTTTCATTAAATAAAATTACTCATAAAAAATGTTTGTGACTCATTTTATTTTATTAAAATTTTGTATGGCTAAAAAATATGAAACTGTTAATTGTTAGCTTTAGGATAAAAAAAACACGCTTTTTGAATACATTAAATAATTTTTTACTCTAAATAAATTATTAAAAAATGGTTTATGTAGTATTTTAAAATAATAATAATTTCCGTTTTCATTTTTTCTTATCTCAGGCAATATTCAAATTATTCAACATAAAATATCCCAACTTCTCATTTCTTTCAAGAAATGATTACGATAATGTATCTAATGTGTTAACTTTTTTATTTGTTTCTTATTACAATTCTGTTTTTATAGTTTTCTAAATTCTTAGCCAGCCGAATAAATCAGGAGGGTGGCATTGCATCAGAATAATACATTGTCATAATAGTACATTTTAATACGGATGTGGAACTTCATTATTTACCACGTGTGATATTTTTCGCTCGAGCAAAGTGACAGGAAAAAGTTTCATAAGATAAATAATTAATTTACACATAAATAATATTTTATACCGTAAGAGCCAAGTATCATGTTTAAGTCGTGATTTTAAGATTAGAGTGATATGATATAAGGTTATTCGTAAAAATTTAAATTCAGAGTTTAAGCAGTATAATTTTAAAATTTCAAAAATTTCAAAAATATTTTTTTAAATATACTACATGAAAACCTTACATTCTACTTTTCTAATGTTCATAATTACATTTATTTTCTAATAATATCTCCAAAGTCTTTCTCTCGTTACAAACGATCTTTGTCATTTTATTCATCCCCAAAAGAATTTAGAAAGAGCAGTACAAATTTGTACAGATACTTTGTGTTGCTTTCGCTAAAGACTCTACTGTACATAACGGACGCTGAAGGCAATCTGTGAGAAAATGAGTGCTGAAGTAGTAACGGTGTCACGAAAGTACTTAGGAGTATCGTGTCATACTGCTTGAGGCGGAATGAGCCGCGTGAAAGCTTCTTTGTCATCATTCTTAAAGTAAATTTTTTATTATTATTAAACTTTTTCTTAAATTTTATAATAGCTATGAAAGTTTTACGATACCAATGCTACTTTTTATAAAATTTTATAAGTTTCCAGAAGACTTTGAATAACAGGCTTAACTAAACGAATTAAACGAATTTGCTTAGGTCAGGTGCTCGCGAAAATTCATAAAATTATATAAAATTATCCAAATGTTTCATTAACTGCATAACAAAACGTAATAATTACAACAATTTAATAACAATTCACAGAAAATCAAATAAAACTCAAATTACAATCTCAACTTATTTTTACAACTTCAACTTTCACAAAGATTTTTTCAACCCTACAAAACTACCTTCTACTCCAATCACACTCACATCGCACTCCCCCAATCTCACCACCTCAAACAAAACATACTCTAAATTCTTCCCTCTCGTTTCTCCAGTTTTCAGGCGACGAGTCGCGCAGGCTATGCGGCAGCCAGCCCGTCGGCGCGAGCCTGGCGGAAAAGGGCAGCTCTTTGGCAGCTGGCGGTCCCATGGGCGTAGCGGCCTACGGTTCACTCGTCTTCCAGCTGAAGGACGCGCACCTCGAGGCGAGCGGCACCTGCGACTTCGTGCTGCGCGCTCTTAGGGTCGTCAGCAAAACCATGATCGTCACCATTTTTCTCGCCTTCCTATCCACGATGCCTATTGTCATGCTGATACTCGGTGAGTACGCGCCATTTATCAGTTTACCGTGGGGCTTTGGGAAGTTCGAGCTAAAAGTTTCGTCGAGTTTTCTAAGTGCGATGGGTGGAACGGAAGATACCAGGGCGGATAAATTTTTGCGTGGTAATTTATTGCAGGGTTGCGTTTGTGAGCGCTGGAGAGATGGATTTTGGTAAATTTGTCTTTGCAAGCTTGAGATGGTTTGTTCCGTTCTTGAGTTTGAATTGCTCAAATGCGAAAAAATGTTTTGGTGTAGAAAAGTGCTGAAGATTAAAACAACAGAAAATATAATTCTTTTCACAAGCAGATGTTTTTAGTTCAAATTTTATAGGTCTTTGAAACTGTACGTGTTAATCCTTTAATAACAGATTTAGATTTATTGAAAAGCTTTTAAAACTCCCTTAATAAGCTTATGGGGATTTCAGGGAGTTTTACAAGACTTCTGAACTTAAGCTTTTAAATTAATTTTAAATCATCTTAAAACTCGATGTCAAGTCTCTGTCCTTATCCAATATTAGTTTTTCAGGTTTTTCTTTTAAGCTTACATAAAGAATATTTTGAAAGGTTTTAAAATTTTGGGATTCCAAAAAATTTGACTTTAAGTTTACTTCAAAGACGTATGAGTTTTGTTTGCTGAACGATAGAAGCAAAACAAGAATACATTTGATATTTAAAAAACTACATTTGCAATGAAATTAAAATAAAAACTTTTCTGGGAAATCAAAAGTACTGTATCATTTGTAGTACAGCAACTAAGTATAAAAAAATTTAATCAGACTTGCGAGCAAACCAATTAAAATGACCGCTTGGTTTTAGGTATTGCAATGTTTTAATTGTAAATTCTTTCATAAAAGTAAAAGCCGCAATTTTATTTTTTACGATTATTTGTTGGCGACCTCTCTTTCATTTCTGCACGAAGATGATTTTTTTAGTTAAATAACTTCTCAAACATTTATATAATTTTGTAATACTTCATAGTCAATTTATTTTAAATAAAATAAATTTAGAAAATGTATTACCACTTCCAGAGCTCAATTTTTTAAATTCTAAATGATTTGAAATTCAATAACCAAATTATGAAATTTTTTGAGCCTTCAGCTGATAAAAATACAAAGATGTGTTGGATTTAAATCTCATTTGCCTAAAATATTTTAAGGTTTATAAATATGTTGATTCCAAATTTAACGTGAAAATCGCTAAAGCGAAAAGGAAATCCATCTGTAGTCGACATCCTTTTTACTGGAGTTACTAGTTTAAAAGCTTACATCTCATTTTGCATTATCAAATTATTTTCCTGAAAACGTTAAGAAATTAGTTGTTTTAAACAAAAATTTAACAACAATTACAATTGATAATTATTCTATTTAAATGCTGATCTTTTAGGAATAATTACCTTTACGTAAACTAGAAAAAAAAACAAAACTCCGAAACGTTACAATGAATTAATATTATCATCAATTAATATTAATTCATATTATTACAATTATCAAATGAATTGATAGATTATTTGTTTAACCCTTTTGTAAAAAATAAATATTTTTCACGCGTGATCTAATAAAATTGAAGTATTTTTTAAGTATCGTAAAAAATTGTTGATTATTATTACCTTACTGTATTATGATTATTTTTTATAATTTCTTTTAAACTAATTGAAGTATTAAAAATTTGACATATGATGAATAAATGATTTACTTGTCATATAGATTAGAAAAGTAAGTTTCTAAACCATTTTTTGTATTCACAAATTTATGTAGTCAAAGAGATATGGATCGAATAAATGTACATAGGAAACAGCTCCCTTGCTAATTTCATTCAATGTCAAGAGGCAAATCAGGCCAAACTTCTGTTAGTTTCTCAAACTAAGAAAACAAAAGATTCTCTATAAATCAAACTATTTTTACACCAAACTTTCTGTTTGCTGACTTAACTTAATTGGAGTATTTTACGAACAATCTATACTTTTTTTAAGAGACGTGCATTAGTCGTTATATATGCGCTACTAATTAACTGCTTTTATATTGTATTGTAAGATTGAGGTCAATACCTTAAACACGCAAACATTCTTAATCTTTTAAATGACTATATGTAACCGTTGATATTTGGGTTCTTGAACGTTTTATTAAACGTTATCATGCAAGTTTTACTGCCTTCATCAAGTTGATTGTTTAATTTATTGTTTCTTAATAAATATCATTACTCACTTTAATTTGTTATCTAATCGATAGAATTTGTGATATTTATTATTTATGTCTTTTAAATATTTTAGCTTAGTGGTCGAAGGATAATTATTATTAATTAGTGGAATTTTAAAGCAAAATAACAATTTTGTCACCATAAGAATTGTAATAAAATAATCTCATAAATGATTTCAGAAATGTGTACAAATTTTGTGTAAGGGCGTAAACTCTTGGATTATACAAATAAGAATGCAATTCAATAATTACCTTCGATAATTACCGATAATTCAATAATTACCTTCGAAGGAGGAATGTAATTAAAAAAATGCGTTTTTAAATGAAGAAAATAAAAGAAAATTTTGGAGAAAATAGACTTTTAAAATGTATTATTATTCTTCATTGAAAATTGAGAAGCTTGTCTTGTGTTCTTAGAATTTGTTATAAAAATTATTCAACTTTTTATGGTTTTATTTATTAAAACTGTCTTTCTAATAAAAATATTGATGAAATTTTTCACTTCTTCTCAGAAAGTATCAAGTTGTATTTCGTTTAAAAGTATCGTGTGGATGATAAGGAAATATTACACAGGACTCAAAAATGATATTGTAAACATTAATTAAATTAGGAAAAATTTTAATTTACAAAAATTAATTAATGTTTATAATTTAAATTTTGGCTACCCGTTTAAATTGTTAAGTTTGTAGTAATTTCTTTAACAGTAAATGACTAGTGAAACTGAGAGCCATTGTGAAACTATGCTCAAGAACGTAACATCAAATATTTTTAATAACGGTAGTTAATAAACAATAATCTTTAATTTGTAAACAGAACAAGATTTCTTTTAGTTTAGAGCTGAGCAAGAAATGTTAAAAATTAATCTAGAAAAAGAATTTTATTCCAACAAATCCATTTCTCACAATTTCCACATTTTCGGATTTCTACGAAAGTAATTATTTTTTCTAAGGAAAATATGAAATTCTTTTCTTGTAAGAATTCTAAACATCTTTTCTTTTTGTAGGATTATATTTTATTTTTAATTTAATTTCAAACTTGAAAAGATAATTAGCTACCGTGATTGTGTACAAACAAAATATTTGAAAAAAGAATTATACTTCTGCATTTTTAATTTATGTATTTTTAAATCTTACAAAGATTTATCCGCTTTATAGATTTTAGTTATTTTTTGAAAGGATTTTATTATTTCTATTTTTCTTATCAAACGTTTAAACCATGTTTTATTTGACCGAAAAATTAAATATGTAAATTCAATTTTAAAGTCATATATACTCCTATTTTTTTAAGCGGAATTTTCTGTATTAAAGATCGGTTTTTCGTAATTATAAAAAATAGTAGAGATGAGGAAGTTTTGACTTCAGAATCTGATTTATTACGTCAAAATACGTCAGAATACGAAAAAAAACTTTAATTTTAGTACCTCAGTAAAAAATATATTTTTTTTTTAATAATGTATGTAATAAATAAATTCTTTCAAAGTTTAATAATTTTTAAATAGTAGTTTTCGATACATATGTAAAGAATATT
>UELX01005933.1:0-12151 GCA_900480035.1 Eupelmus urozonus | reverse complement strand
GCTATAATATACTATTTTAAATAGTAATAAAAGTTTTATTCATTTTCAGTGATTTCAACTTAGGCTGGCCCCCTTAAGGTAGGTAGGTTGTTGAGTTTTATGGACTTTTGAGTTTCGACACGATTTGATGAAGTTTAGCGAGCTTCGGGTCTTAGCAGTCGAGTGTAAGTTGAGTTTTCCTATAATGGTTTGTTAATTTTGGGCTTGGAAAAACTGAAAAAAGGAAAAGTGTAAATTTTTACTCATCAACTGTCTCATATCTTCACTTCATTTTTTGTACGTATATTCATAATTCATGCAATCAACACTTATTAATTTAATTAAAGTTTATCATCTTACTTGTCGTAAGATTTAGACTTTCTGAAAGAATAAAAATCAATTTAGAGTAGTATATATACTTTGATAAAAGTGTGAAGAAGTTTATTCGCACATGTGGGTGATTTTATCGAGAAGAAAAGCGTGTGTCCCTGAACCAAGAATTAATTTTCACAAATGACAATATTTTTTTATTTAGTAAGCTCTAAATTACCTTTAAGAAATTTGCATCCTTTACGCACTCTGAAACAAAAAATTTAATTTAAATTTAAATTCAATGCGTGATTTTTTTCTCAGATTCTAAAGTGTACTTTGATCCCTGAATTATAAATGAATGAATTAACAATAAATTACTATAATCATTAATTAATAAGTACGTAATTATATACTTACGATCATTATAACGAAGACAAAATATATTGATACAAATACTACATTTAATACTTACATTCACAAGAGTCGTTCTCTAAACGAGCCTCAGACCTCACACCGTCGGCTAAATTTTTTATCCGAGCCAACGCCACGCAGCCGTACGTTTTACAATTGGAAAATTGCAGCTTTTACGGCCGCGTACTTAGAAGCGCCAACGAACCCGCCTCTCTTCCTCGTATACTCGCTCATCAGTCCCTCCTCGACACTTCCCGGAAAGCTCGTCTTTTTTCGTCACGTCCTTTAAAAAAAGCACATAACCTCACTTTCTCCCCTCCACCGGCACCGGAATTAATTAACCTCACGTTATTAAAATAGAAAATCTCGCAGGCGAAAACATCTCCCGTAATTAGATCCTTCCTTATACATATACTCACGGAAAAATTCGGGCTTATACCCCCATTCAAGCCTCCCACGCCCGCGCGCGGCAAATATGTTTACGCGGCAACAATGACGAGAGGGGGCCTCGGTGGCGCCTAGCGCGTTTCGCGCATATATACAGCGCGCGTGCGGGAAAATTGGCGAAGTATGTCGCCTGCGCGCGCGAGCCGGGGCCGTGCGTCGAGACGAATTAATTCTGACGAGTTTTCGCGCGCGGGCGCTACAACGTGAGCCGCTTTATTCTTCGAGAAGCGCGCGAGGAAACTTCCGAGCTGCGTAATTATGTACTAGCTAGACGTGTAATTGGCACGCGCGCGCGGGGGATGGTAAGAAGTCTGGAAATGGTGGGCTTCGGGGTGTTTTGTTGGGGTTTTTAATTATTTGAGTAGGGTTTGTTTATGGGGGAGGGGGGTATAGAAGAGGTTCATTAATATTTTTTTCAAGAAGTTTGTATTGCGTTTGCAGTATTGGAGTTGAGTTTCTTACAGGAAAGAAAATGTATTGGAAAAAGTTTAAATAAGTAATTATTCAAGATTTATACGGTCCAAATAATTAAAATAGAGAGAAAAATAATGGTTTTTAATTAAATTACTCTTTTTACAGCAGTAAGATAGTATTTTCTAATTCTTCTGTTTTCCAAGTTCTACTGTTTCCGAAAGAAAATTTATTGCTATTTCAATAAGAGCCTGATGAAAATCGTGAGTAGCATGCCGGGAACTCTACTACATGTCAATCTATATCAATTGATTATTTTTCCTATCGATTTATTATGTAAAAGCAAGGTGGAAAAATCAATTTCCTTTTTCAATACATTACTGGAGAGAAATAAAAATAAAATTTTATTATAATGTTCACATTGTACTTTAAACTTCAAGTGACTTTTGAGAAATAAAATTTTCAAACTTGTAAAAGTAAAAAGCTTTGTTAGTGGAATAAAATTGCATTATTACAGTGTACAAGTTTACTATTAAATCACTAAATTGCTTTCTCAATTTTAATTATGTCGAGGCGAATATTGCCTACAAATTTTAATCAGTACAAGTTTTGTTATTAAATTTTCCGGTAGACCAGACGTCAAAGCTTGCAAAATACCTCAGAAAGTAATCAACCGAGGTTTTTATTGCGCCGGATAAAACAGCCTGGACAAAATCGATTTTTACTAGACAAACGCTTCCACTGCTAAGATTAATGCTCCAGCTGCAATTGGATTTAACCGATTTGTACAATCTATTACCGAAAAAACAAAAAAACTCCGTAAATTTCCGAAAGTTTCCCGTAAATTTCTATTACCAACCGAGCGAGGGGCCCCGAAGAAACAGCAGCGGGAAAATTAAAATTGCAATATTCTCATCCCAAACTTTTCCCGATTGTACTTTGATAAAACTTTAAAGAACCTCGCGCTGTGACTGCAGAACAAAAACCCCGGAGTGCCCTGTATTCCCTCCCCGTAGGTGTCGAACATCCGCCAAGTTTACAAAGAAAATCCGCTACTTACAACGCTACACTAACAACCTTATCCAAAACTTCCTCTTCCTCTCCCTCACAAACAAACCCTTCCAAAGCCACCTCCACCTTCCGTCGAATATTCCTCAACCCGTCCCAAAAGCATTTTAACAACCCCCTAAATCCCCATCCTCCTCGAAAGCAGCCATATCTCCGTCGCAGCAGCTTATACAGCGATACCAATCAGCCAAGCCTTCATATGCATCCTCCTGACGCGCATATAGAGGGTCGGCCTTTTTTACGAGCTCTCGCCGCCTCCTGGAACTCTGGGCGCGTACGACTCTGTTTTACGAGGCGCGAGAAATAGCGCCGGGAATTATATACACTGGCGACCGGCGGGGGGTGAGAGCGTTTCGTGACGACGCTAGGGCTAGCCCTTTTATTAGCGCGAGGAGATAAACTGTACGACGTCCCGTAGGGTGAGCGACGTCGCGTTTGATACGTGGGAGGGTGCTGGAGTCTGGGGGGAGGTGTGGTCTTTGTTTTATGAATGGGGGAGGGATTTTTGGTTGAGCGGTTGTTGAGAGGGATTAGATTATTGCTTTTTGATTGTGTTGCAGGTTAGTGTGGGTTTTTTTTTGTTCATTGAGGGATTGATCAAATAAGACAGCGAGAGGAGTTTACTTATCTTGGGGTATAAGAATAAGGTTTATTTTTTTAGATTCTGATTTGATGAGTGGATAATTGTTTGATTATAATTGATAATTAGGTGGTTATTAGCGATCACTAAGTTGATGGTCTGTTAATCTACTAATGTATAATCTTAATATTAATTATCTTAATGACCTAATCTTAATTATTAATCTTACTAAAACAGTATACTATTATCTAGAAAACTTATATCGATGTGGTTAAAGAAATTTTGCTATTTGAAGGGATAGTTCGTTTACTTACTACAAATGGATTTCATCCTATTAGTTTTTATAGTATCAATTAACTATAGCCTGGTCCTTTGAATACAGATAAAATAAGTTCGGCGCTAATTAAATCTAAATACTACAAAAACACCAACAATTTGGTTATCCTCAAATCCCCAATCAGAACCCATAAAATTTCCTACTTAAACAAAGGACTAAATTTAACCTCCACAAAATCCCATCCTTACTACACCTTAGCATTTCCCCGCAACTGCAAGCCCAGCCGCCTAACACACGCATTATGCAAATCAAAGCCGAAGGAGGAAACGTAGAATTACAATCCGCATCCTTATCTCTCCTCGCTCGGCGCACATGCGTCATCGTCGCCTTATATATAGCCACCCGGAACGCGACAAAAAAAAAAGTTCCGCCTCCGGCGTGTGTCCTGCGAAACGGAAGACTTGCCGAAGTAGGAAGCGGACGGGTTCAATTAACGGCCGGCTGCAGGCCCGCCGCCTCGATTATCGCCGTAGCCCTTTATTCCTTCCTTTTGCGCGCGCGCTCGCGCTCCGCAATCAATATGCGACCTTGCCGCCCGCGCGAGCTTTAACAGCAGGAAGCCAAGATTATAATGCTCGATTGGTGAAGGAATGAAAATATCGAAAATTCGGAGGGGGGAAGGGCTTGATTATTGGGAAATGGGGAAAGGGTGGGGAGTGGTTGGGGTAAGGGTTACGAGGAATTTGCGTTATTGCTTTTTATAGGATGGGGTGGAGGGGTGGGTTGGCTGTTGATGGTGAATGTTCGTTTTGGGTTTGTTGTGTCTTTTTTGGAAAATTAGTCGAGTATTTAATTTTGGGAGCAATGAGTAATTTTATGAATTTCGATAATAAGAAGTAGGGCTGTTGAATAAGTTTTAAATTGCATTTTTGCGATCTGCACTATATATTGGCGTGTTGAAATTTTGTCTTTAAAATGAAAATATTTTCAAATTTCATATGAAATTTAATTAGTTGCTGAGTTAATTATATTGGTGTATCAAAGAAATTCATCAGATTCTTGTTTTACCTTTGCTTCATTAGGTGAGAAAGTTTTAGTAAGATCCACGATTTATGTAAGGATTTATAAATCAGATATTTCATAATTTTTTATGCTGTAACATTTCCGTAGATATAATAACTTATCTAATTGAATTTAATTATTTCATTGCACGCTTATTTAAATATTTAAATATCAGCTGCAGTGCTTTAAGCAAAATATAATTTGGCATGAAAAGCCTTTTAGCGGAATCAATAATTTCTTTAATACACGGAGAAAAGGTTTTACATTTTTTAAATAATTTCTTTCAAACTAATAACTATTTTAAATGTCGCACAGTTTTATTATCTTTTAGAAAATTAGTAGACATGTAAAAAGCATACCTTAACTTAAGAATTCATTTAATAAACTCTTAAATTATTCTCCAGTACACAACCTTGCATTGTAAGGAAGCTTAATGCAGTAAGTGCTAATGCAAAAAGCATTATTTTTTAAATTCTAATTAAGTCGAAACGATTTAACGTGCACCATAAAAGAGCTTCTTGAGCTTCCATCCCGTTTCATTAAAAATCTCTCTGATTACTCTCCTTTCAATTCCAGCTTACATCAACAGATTTGCAAAAGATTATTGTTAAACCCCCTTCAAGAAAAAAAGCCCAACAATAAAAATCCGCTAATTAATACCCTTTAATAATACAAAACAACAATAACGCGCAGCTAAAGACGGCCGCTTTTATTACTGCAGCACATGCAAGCTCCGGGCGCAAGCCTCGGCAATAAAGGTAACGCACCTGGCGTCCGCCCGTAAGAAGCATAAAGTACATCCCAGACGAGGCGCTTTGCGAAAAAGTATCTTAATTACGCCCGGCGTAAATTTTGCTACGCGTATACGTTTCTCCGCGATAACGAATCGATTAAATCGAGCCGAAAAAAGAGGGGAATAAAATATTCAGCGCTCGATGTAGTTACAAGATTTCGATGCGATAAGCGTTTAGCCGTTACCACCTACCGAGCGATAAGCCATCTTCGCCTAAAAACGCGGCGGTTCGTTAAGCGTTGACCTTTAAACTATTTATTTTTTGTGGGATGGTTCGGGTCACGCGCGTGGTGGTTTAGCGACGGGGGGAATGGTTAATTGTATATATTTATACGATCGGACGCGCGGGTGGATTAAACGTGACAATTATGGCCATGTGGTGATTAATACGTGGGTTCTGGGGAATCAAAAAGAGCTTAAATTCCGATCGATTATATGGCATACATTCAAATTAATGGCGATTCGCGCCGACTATCCCAAAAATTTTATTAAAATTTTATACTCCAACCTATAACTACCAATCAGTATTCTACGTTCAATAAAAAAACAATATATATACGCTCGCCTCGAAAACCGTACAAGTAAGCACATATTCAAATCTCATCTTCCCACCTTCATCATAAAATCGACAACCACCCACGCACACACCTACCTCTTCCCCAGCACGCTAAATATACATGCACGCGCCGGAACGAGTTACGAGGCATCTTTTCCTTTTTTTTTTTTCGAAAACGCTGATAAAGACGTAAAGCCCGAGAAATTGCCAAGGGCAGGGACGCGTAAAGCGGCTCGCGCGTTTACGCGCCCGAGGGCCGGGAAGCGACGAGGCAAGCACTTTAGGGCCGACGACTTTACGAGGCGTTATGTATATATGTACGCAGTGTGTGTTTTAGAAGCCGCTACAGTGCGTAGGCGTGAGGGCTGCGGGCTTAGCCTGGGGCTTTATCGATCGTTATCGGCTGGTTTAAGCTCGATTGATCGCCGATTTTTCATTGGCGGCTGTCTTTTTTTTTGTTTGCGGGGGGGTTGTGTTAATGTAGGGTTTCGTTAAAATTCAGATGCTCTGCAAGTATTCAATTATAAAGGTGAATACGATCGTTCGTTTTACTAACGATAGTACAAAGTTCGCCGCATTTTTTATCCGAAGATACAGCTAATTGAAGCGCGCTACATTTTATCATAAAGCTCGGAGAAATAAAAGCTCGGAAAAAGCGCATCCAATTAATTTTTTGCCCCCTTGGCCTTGGAGATCTCCAATACTTTTCCCCGCAAAATGAAACAACAATAGGTATACCCATCCAACCATCCCAACGATTGACCCACTTCACAGCCAAATAAAAACAGCGCATTATCATCCCTAAAATAATTACCAGCTCCGCCGGCAAAACAAATCATCCCTCCCGCACGTGTAAATCCCCGAATGGACGCTTCATTCGTCCCTAGCTTCTCGCTCTCTCCGTTAAGCTCGCGTTCTTCCTTTTTTTTTCGCCGCCACCCCCGCCCGGTTAGACAATGGGGGAGGCGAGCTTGCGAGCGGCCCTCCGTTTGTGATGCTAATAGAGAGACCTTCGGCTTGGAAAAGCAAAGGATGCTTTGTGCGGGTACAATGGAGGGGACAAGTGCGCGCCGGAAAAATAAGCGCGAGGGCGGTAAAAAGGATAGGTGCGGCTGGCCGAGTCATATTTGTGTTTAGGTAAGGGTTCGAGGAGGGTGGGGAGGAAGTGTGTATGGAGGTGTGAGAATGGCTGATGGAATGCTAATTTGATTGTTTGAGGTGGGGGTGGGGGTGGTGTTTGCGGTGGCCTTAGCCTAATTATTGATGCCGAATTATGGGTATTGATTTGGGGAGAGGTGTGATTTTGATGGGGAGACGTTAAGTTGACCTTAGTATTTTGTGTAATAGTTAAGTGGAAATTCGTTAAGTAGGTCAGGCTTGAATTATTTTGTTGTTTCGTTTAGTATCTAGCGTTGTTACAAATTTTTTTGTAATGTTAATCTAATTTTGTTCTTGTATTTTAAAGTCGTTGTAAAATTAATGTTGATGTCTTTTAATATTTTATGTGTAAAATTTAAATGAAAATACTTGGAATTTATAAATAAAATTGTAATATTTTGTAATATTTAATTCAGGCCGTAATTAAAGCATTTTTGGGCCATTATATATTTTTAATACAATAATGTACAAAAAATCGCGCATCATTTTTCCATGATCTCATTATTTTAATTAGATAAATGCAGCACCCCCTGCCGAACAAGATAGAGAAGCAACATATTCTCCAAATTACGAGACGAGAAAACATTTTTTAATTAATTCGACCCACTAGGAATTTTATTTTTCAAATAAACGAACGTGTAAAATTTCTCTAATTAAATCCCGTTGACGGGCTAAGTACTATTACAACCTAATTAAAAAAAATCTCGAATTACGCTTCCATTAAAGCTTTATCCTCATCCTAGAGTAATGCTTGTAATTAAAATCGCCTCGCAGTTTTTCACTACAGTCCTCGTCATTGACCATCTATAACAAACTTCAAAAACTAAAAAAAAAACACATTATCCCAATTACAGAAAATCGATATTAAAAGCCTCAATCGCTAACAACAATAAGCCATTAGCATCAAACAAATTGAAAAAAAGACAAAAATCTCCCAGCCCATCAGGTCAAATTCCAGCCTCGCCCCCCTGAACAGTGCAGATCAAAGCCGGCGTATATACATTCATCGAATCGGCAGTTCAACCTCCCCTGAACCAGCCAAATATTTGCCCGATCCGCCGGCTCAAAATAGCTCGACCCGCGGAGCCGACGAATTTTGTCCTCCGTCCCTTCGAAGCTAAACAAACGGCCGAGCGCGGGCCTCTTGTAAAAACAGCCTATAGAACACAGCGGCGGAAAATCGAAAAAAAAAAAAAAAAAAATATCCCCGGAAAGCCGCAAAAAGCTCTCGGTACCAGAAATCGATAAAAGCAATAAAAGAAGAAACTATACGGGGGGAATCATCGGCTCGCGGGGGGGTCCGGGGAAAAAAAGGATCGATCGAGCTGCATAATTGCTCGGCGATGTCCCCGGCGCCGGTTTTTCGCGTGACGTCCACAAAGGACTTGTTCCTTCTCTTTCTCTGTTTATCCACGCGCGGCGCTATGTGCTGTCTCGCTCTGCCTTTTTTCCTCGCGGCCCCGTAAGTACTTAAACGGCCACGTCGACTATAGTCGTGGGGGGCATGAGTAATGCGGCAGGTGTCGGAGGTGTCAGTGTCGTTTCGCGCTGGTTCCGATCTAGTAGGGCGGTGTAAGTGTCCGGCAAGCAGCAATTTGACGACCGCGAACGACCGGAGTTTGAGCTTTTTCGAGTTTGTGTTTTTGTGTGCTTTTGGTTTCGCCGCTATTCTCTTCGTCTGGATTATCTGCGTGGTTTCCGGGATGCTGATGGATAAGTTTGAAAGTATGTGTTTTTTTTTTGTTTTTGACATTTTTTTTGTTGGGTGACCTTTGCTGGTTGACTTTGATGGCGCGGGAGCTTGATTTTATGAAATACGTAGGAAAAGGCCTGTTTGAGGCAACAAGTTTTAGTTTTGAATAGGGTTTGAAGATAAAATCCTTTAAATTAATATGCATTTTGTGTTTCATAGTAATTTATTTAAATTAACGAATGTTTTTGTAATAAAATTTATATTTTTCGAAACAGGTACTATATTACATCAAATATTTAAGAAAATTAAAATGATTATTTTAATTTCAACTTTGGTCCTTTTTTCTATTTTTTCTGGCCTTTTTGTGAAGAGATCTATTCAGGTCTATTAATCCAATATTTAAAATTTTGTATTTTAAATTATACGAAATCGTTGGTCGAAATTTGAGATAAAACGTGTATTATCGGGTATAGCTTTAAAATGAACAAAGTTAATTGATTTTTAGAACGCGTTTAGTTATGCATCATAAAAAAATTCCACATTCAATAAATTTTTCAATAAGCAAAGCCAATACAGTTATGCTTGGCTTTATTTTTAATTAAATATGGATATTAAATAACAACTACGAATCAGAAAAACCTACTAAATTGTTTCTATATGATATAGAAATACGCTCAACGATTTTCCAGTAATATTCTGGGAAATACCAATCATTTGTTAATTTTCCAGAAGGGGAAGCGGTACAAAAAACGTTACATGTTGATTTAAACAATAGATAAAAACATTGCCTTTGTATCTCAGGTCGTGGAAATTCAAAATGTATATTAACAATTAATTATAACTTCTGGAAAATTATATGTAGTTTCTGCGCAAATTCATTATTATTAATGGTTGGTATTCTACCTCGGGGAAACGGATTTCGATGAAATTGCAGAGTAGTATTCTATGTAAGAGAAAATACACTTATTTTGCTGCTTCGTCGAATTGTCCTTTCTTTCCAAGATACAAAAGATTAACGTTCTTAATTATTTAACTTATTCAAAATATTTTTTACAAATATATTATTTAATTTGATAATTCACATCGTCTTTGCTATTCTTTACAACTACAATTTTTAATGTAATAATACATTTTTTGTTAAATCATTAAAATGTATAGCAGGAGATGATGTTATTAGTAAGACAATAATGTCCAAAATTAATAAAACAACATTTTTATGAAATGATAATACAAACAAAGGATACAATCTATTAAATATATATAAAACTTTGATTAAAATTCAATTAATTTAGAAATTTATAACGTCAAAGAGGTAACTTTCTCAATAGCGCAGGGAAGATGCTAAATATTATAATTATTATATTATCTTTTCCTTCTTAAAATGTTAATTTAACGAAGTCTATATGATATAATACAGTATGTGTTTAATATTTTTTAAGATTTTTAAAGGGTGCCTTAAAGGGCCGCACGTATTATTTAAGATATTTTTTTATATTAAGTTATAAAAAGTTTTGCAGAGATTATTGTATAACTCTGTATTGCTATTTGTTTAAAAATGAAGAAAATCTAGATTGGCATCTTCCTCAAGCTAAAATTTTTTCTAATTTCTTTTAAAAAGTAAGTTTATTAATAGTTATTATTAAACTATCGGAAGAGTTGACCAATACACCTAACGATAACTACTTGTGTTGTTATCTTTTACTATTTATTTTTAATATTTTCTAAGAAACTTACACTAAAAACTATTTCATTCGATTCTAATCATTAAAAATGCTAAATTAAAACAATAGGGTCTGATACATAACTATTAACAAAAAAAACGAAGGGAAAATTGTGTTTGAATTTGAAATCTTGAGTTGAGCAGTAAAAAGTTGTAGACAAAAAGCTGTAGCTGTCTTTGTTAGATTCTATTTAAGGTGTTTAAGATGAAACTATTGGCCTTTATTTATCACAATGAATGAAGGTATACATACTGTTTAAAAGCCAGTCGGAATACTATAACTTCAAATGCAATTATTCAATCGCAATGTTCATTCAATTCTTTGTAATTTGGAATCAAAGGCTCATTCGGTAAAATTGCAATAATCTACTTCCGCATAAGTGGAATATTTTGCTTATTATATTATATTTAACTCATTAATTTTATTCTCATTTCTTAAAATAACTTGTACAATTTTAAAATCACAGTGAATTTTATCGTACAATAAAATAAAAGAAGAAAATGCTCACAATTTACAAATGTTTAAAAAGTTTGAGTCAAATTATATATTTTTATGTCGTAAAAATGATCTTATTTCAATTTAAAAAGCTTTTTTTATCTCTTTTAAAAACCCTTTTAAAAAAATAATAAATACAAAACTTATTATTAATTCGCATAAAATTTTATAAAATTTCTATTCTTTTGAACCATTTAAATAATTTCTTTTATGTTTTACTTAATTTTTATTGATTTAAAATTAATATAGATAATGGAATTTATTTAATATTATTAAATATTTAATCAGATTACTTATGTAATGGCATTCTATAGTGATGGGAATCTCTGTTATTGGTAATATTTCAATGGCCGATAATCAGTTTTTCTCAAATCCTTCTTATTCACTTTATTTTTATTTTCAAGATAATAAATATGATTAAAACTTTATACGCATTTTCTCACAGTTGAGTATTTTATGTGGTAGCGCTTTATACCACAATAAAAATATTTTTTATGAAACTGTATGTTTTGATAATGATAAAAACAACTAATAACGTGAATTAGTACAGATAGTGTCGAATATTTAACATCCGATATTATAGATATGTATATTTTGGTTTAATTCCTTTTTTTGTTAACTTTTCATTGGAGATAAAGATAATACATTATGAAAAAAATTTGAGCAAAGAGTAAATTAGTACTTTATAATTTATTCTTTTTAAAAAAATAAAATTG
The DNA here is from genome assembly GCA_900480035.1 of Eupelmus urozonus. NCBI lineage: Eukaryota > Metazoa > Arthropoda > Insecta > Hymenoptera > Eupelmidae > Eupelmus > Eupelmus urozonus. Next base: position 472 of record UELX01005933.1, on the reverse strand, counting down.
TGTTAAATAGTTATAATATTTTCGTATTGAAATAATTTTTCACTTTTTAGTTATTTTTTTCAAAATATTGGTTTTTTAGCAGCCTATTATTTGCTTTGTGAAAATATTTACGATCACTTTATAAAGAAACTAAGATCATTCGGGTTCGATTATTTTGAAAGTTTTGCGGTAAATAAAGTATGAAAAACATTAAATATTTTATAGTTATGAAATTATCTTTTGAGAAACTGAAACTAGCCTTATAGTAAAAAAGTAAATATTACGAGTCTACTAACTAGGAGAGGGTCAGAGTTCCGGATCACGGATTTTGCTCAAACTTTGGGATATGTTTTCAGATGTTAAAATACGATGATAACCGAAATTTCAGACCCTAACGTTTTAGAAAACTCAAGTTGTTCATATTTTTAGTTTTATTTTAACGAAATATTGAAATAAACGCTATTTTTTAAACCTTTTTTATCTAGCTTAGAAA